>JACXGJ010000087.1:0-86762 GCA_016801105.1 Esox niger | reverse complement strand
AGCAATTGCTCAATTCTTGACTATTCTAAGTAATAAGTTAGTAACATTTCTGGTTTAAAATAAGGGATACCATTATCTGTCAATAGTCTTAAAATTAAGATAGCATATCCATATGTCCTAATTAGTAAATGTACGTACTAATTAGTAAAAAAAACACATTTCCAGGGACTCTACTAACTTTTTCAGTTGATTGTATTTCACTAGACCAGTGCTGCACCATTTAATGAAATTGAGATAATTTATCAGGCAGCTAATTGCTGTAGCTAAATGTTTTTAAATGATAGGTGCCGTTTAATGAACTGCAACTACTGCATTTAGCAGGTGTCCTTATCATAAGTGAAATACCCCTAGTGAGTGTGTTATTTAACCCACAGCACTGGTGTTAAAATACGATCTACCAACTGAGCTGGGCAGTGGTGATCATCATTTCCTCGGTGTTAAGTGAAAAATGTACCGATTGGGGAGAAAAGGGAAATTTGCTCCCTTTGAACTTTTTCCATTTCCTTTTTGACCCCTTGTCACTCAACATATATTTCTTTTAGCTGACGATGGTCACTTTCCAGATGGCAGTGATTTCTGCACTGGCCCCCTGTACTAAGTGGTCCCAGTTCAACTTTTACTGACATCCTGGAATTGTCTGGGAATTCCTGCCAACTGCCTGGAATTAAAAGCAGAAGAAAAATGCATTTGACCATGCCTGATGTATGTGGACAGGGAACCATTCCATCCACAGTGATCTTTCTAGAAACTCAATCTCAATTGATAAGGAAAGTCTCTTTAGAAAGAGTTGGGGATTTTGCTGATGTTGTGAAAACGTGTAAGCAATAATTTGCACAATGCTTCTTTCATATTTCTTTGTAGACTAAATCTAGTCTTTGAGCTTTGTTCCTGTTTTAATAGGTCGGTGTGGCTTGAAGCGATGAGCATAGTATTTATAGGGCTGCAGCCATGCTGATAGTGTTCCCGAACCTATTTTTTAATGGGCTGGTCAGCACATCACCATTTCTATTTAATAAAGTTCCAGAATGATCTTATAGACTGAACAGAGCCCAGGGCAGGTGTTGCTACACTCCATTACCTCACCACTCCCCTGTGATATACCACAGGATAAAAGGCTCAAGGGCATCCTCTTCCCTAGCTAGTCCTGGTCATGTTTCACAGCACTGTACAACAAGACATAATCACACGTGATGGATATTTCTACATATAGAAAATGAAAGGGGAGGAACAGTTCATGTACATAAAAGGGCTATTCCGCACAGGGCTAGTGTGACGAATGAGACTTTTCTCAGCTGAAACGTGTCTCTCAGTGCCAGGCAGAGATAGGCAACAGAAAGCCTGTCTCATTTTGTGCATCGAGATATAAAGTGTTGCATGTTGTTTGCAGTCGCAGAGCGGCGAGGAAAAGACAAAGGAGCGGTGAGTTGTGATGTAATTGAGTGCGCCAGTCATTGATTTTCTCGTCTCCTCTCTTCCAGGTAAGTGGCTGTGTTTTCCTGTGGGGCTCGGGACCCGGGTGGCGGTTGGTAAGTCCGGAGTTTTCTGAGCACTGTGTTGTTTTTCAGCACAAGCCACTTGGTCCCAACCTCTCAAAACCAGACTTTGACCATGATCAAATTGAAGCAAATATGGTTGTCAAAGTTGAAGCTTCCCAGCCCTGGTTTCCCACTCGGGTCTCTGATTGCAAGGCATATATTATCCATCTAATAAGGGGTAACACAGGCACAATTGAATAAGCATCACTGACTGTCCTTCACCACTGGAATCAATGCAATATCCAGTTATTGGATAACATGTGTCAATACTTGCATCCTTTTCAGTTTACCAATGATCTCCCGCTAATGAAGCTGGAGTAGATAACCCAATCAGCATGTTAGAGGTCGTCCTATGACATTGCAGTGCCATTCTTTATTAATGGCCCTCTGGTAGGGTTGGACCAGACAGAATGCTTCAGGCAGTAGCGCTATAGGAGTCCTGTCGGAGGCAGGATTTTTTGCTGTATCATCATCGTGTAAACACTTATAAAACGCCCTCTAACAGAACATGGTCTTCTTATTCAATAATGCTCCCTTTACCCTCCCCTGTGTAAAAATACTTAATAATCACACCTTTTACAGCTCGCTCATCTCATGTTTCTCCATTTCTCTCTCTTCCTCCATCAATCATTCTGTCTCTCTTCATCTCCCTTAGTCAGCTTTGTCTTTCTCTCTTTCTAGATTAACCCAAAATCCACAAAAAGTACATGCAAAACCTCAAACAGGGATTTTGAATAATTTTGATAAGTGGCTCAGCAGTCAGTCAGGGACAGAGACTGACATTGCAGTAATGGCACTGACTGTCTCAAATAGAAGCAGTAGTTTTATTAGTGGGCACTTCTGACTACAGTGTGCGACACCTGGCTCAAGCCTAAAATGTAACTTTTCATGATAATTATGTAAAACAGCTCTTTTCCTCATGTTCTTGTCCTAGCTGCATTGTGGGTAGCCATTAGATCAGTAACAAACAGTTGGCCTCTTCAGAATATCTGTCAGGCTGGAGCCAGGAGGTTGTAAATGCTGCCTGCCTCTGCTTCTGCTTCTACCTCAGCTTCAGTCTCTACCTACACTCCTACCTCACATTTTGCTTATTTTGCTACCACTGCTTCAGTCTTTATCTCTGCCTTCTGTCTCCATCTTTGCTTCTATCTCTTTTGCTTTCACTCATGTTCTATCTCTGCCTTCTGTATCTATCTTTGGCCCCCATCACTGCTCCTCTCTCTTCCTCTGACTCTGTCTTGAGAATAACTAGGCGAGTCGGCCTACAGTACATCCTTAACAGATCGCCCCCACTTGCCCATAAGTGATGATTGCTGTGAATTGCAATACTCTTTTTTGCAGTGCTGACAGCTACTGCAGCCCCATTGCCAATGGGCTTACACCCAGAACACTGTGATGTCAGACAGGTCACTCCACCTTAAGAACAGCGCATAGTTCTGGGCCTCATATAAAGCGATCAGCCATAACATTATGACCACATGCTCAGTATTGTGTAGGTCCCCCTTTTGCCGCCAAACAGCCCTGACCTGTCAAGGCATGGACTCCACTAGACCGCTGAGTGTGTGCTGTGGTATCTGGCACCAAAACATTAGCAGCAGAAATTTTAACCCCTGTTAGATGCAAAGGGGGTCCATGGATTGGAGCTGTTTGTCCAACACATCCCACAAATGCTTTATTGGATTGAAATCTGGGAATTTGGAGGCCAATCAGCACATTTTAACTCATTGCTGGGTTCCTCAAACCATTCCTGAGCACATTATCCAGCTGAAAGAGGCCAAAGCCATCAGGGAATACCGTTGCCATGAAAGGGTGCACATGGTCTGTAACAATGCTTAGGTAGGTGGTATGTTTAAAGTAACATCCACATGAATGGCAGAACCCAAGTTTTCCCTGCAGAACATTGGCCAAAGCATCACACTGCCTCACTACTGGTTTGCCTTTTTCCCTAAATGCATCCGGGTGTCATGAATTCTCCAGGTAAGCAACACAAAATGTGATTCATCAGACCAGGCCACCTTCCATTACTCCATGATCCAGTTCTGATTCTCACGTGCCCATTGTATGCACCTTTGGCAGTGTACTGGGTCAGCATGGACACCTTGTCTGTCCTGCGGGTACGCAGCCCCATGCTCAACAAACTACGATGTGTGTTCTGACACCTATCAGGACCAGCATGAACTTTGCTCCCCACCTGCAGCGGTGAGCCTTGGCTGCCCATGACCCTGTCACCGGTTCACTGCTTTTCCTTTCTTGGACCACTTTTGATAGGTACTGACCACTGCAGACCGGGAACACCCCACAAGGGCTGTAGTTATGGAGATGCTCTGATCCAGTTGTCCAGCAATCACAATTTGGCCCTTTTCAAAGTCGCTCAGATCCTTACGCATCCCCATTTTTCTTGCTACTAACACATCAACTTTGAGAAAATAATGTTCACTTGCTGCCTAATAGATCCCACCTACTGACAGGTGCCATAATGACGAGATTATCAGTGTTATTCACCTTGACTGTCAGTGGTCATAATGTTATGGCTGATCAGTGTTTACTGTAATGCAAAATCCTTGTGACTCTGTGATCTACCTGAAAGAGCAGGTGTGTTGACGGTTAAAGCTAAATCTTAGAGCAGGAATGGCTAGACCTGCCATAAGGCTTGGTGCATTTACAAGTCTGATCCACAAATAGAAATATACATACTACAGTTTTTCCCAATCCTAGTCCTGGTGAGCTCCAAGGGTGCACATTTTTGGTTTTGCCCTAGCACTCACTCATTTTTTACTTGTGCTACGTTTACAGAGGATTTTATAGCAACGTGTTTTTTCTAATCTAGCTTAATTTCCCACTTTGTTGATGTGTAGCGCAAAACTGGACAATATTAAAGAACTGAACTGAAAAATATTACCTCAGAAGTACATTTAAACAGGAGAAATAGATTAAGTCAATAATTTATGTTTACTGGAAGTCCTGTATTTTTAGAAATGCTGTACCCAACAAACTGCTCAGAGTGACTTGAGGTACACTGTAATTCCGCATTGTTTGCTCGAAAATTGTCATTACATTTAAGTTATTTAGCAGATACTCTTATACAGGGTGATTAAGTGTAACAAGTTCATACATTTTTCACCACCCTACTTTTGTAAGCGGGACCATTTCCAAAAACCCCTGAACAGAACTAGGCCTGCACAATAAATTGATATATAATCAAAATTGCGATATTGACATGTGCAATATCCAATTTGCCAACTTTTTTAAGCTCCAAATAAGGTGAATTATAGGCGCTTCACGCGAAGCAACAGTCATTCATCGTACGTTCATTATTGTTTTTCTTGCAGCTGCTGTAGGTACTTTTTAGGTCACTTAAATACCTGAACTAATTTTGTTTTAATACTTGATGGGTTTGCAATGTTAGTTTGAGTTACACTGCAACTTCTAGTGAAGATATGTGCTTCAAGTTAACAAGTGGTGCCAAGATATCTAGTCCCGCATACACAACAGCATGGTTATTTAAAATGTTTGCTTCAATGTCGGTGCCTACAAACAAACTTAATATGGGCTAAAATGTACCTCAAGGGTTGAGAAATGTTGCCTAACCAGCTATGGCATCCGCACAATCATAGCAAACGCCATTGCAGATCAACGAATAGTTCAACATAGACTGCACCTTTAAATTGGTAATCAGTGTGAAATAGAAAACACTGAAATGTAACTTCATTTTTATTCAGTTTAATAGCACTTTATATACGCTATGATCTCTATTTTAAAGTGAGATTACCTACGCTGTTTACACCCATGTTTGAAAATTTGGTGTAAACCATAATTGCAATATCTGTCAAAGAATTCGCAATTCAATATTTTATACAAATAGTGCAGCCCTAGGCAGAACTGTGCTGAAGGTAGAGGAGCCACCTGGTTTTTCAATTGAGAAAACAGCTTTGCGCTTCCCAGGGGTTTGAAAAGCTCCAATGTATTGCAGTGTTTACATTCATTATCACTACAGCAGAAGCACATTTGCATAGGTTATTGAAAGTTTTCTCACAGCAGCAGAGATCTGCACAAATGCTAAAGGTTTTAAACAGCTTATTGTCTTTTATAGAGGTCAGCATGGCATACAATGCACAGTGTTGACTGAATCTTGCATCAGGGAGATAAACGGGAATCCTACTAGAGTGTAACATTCTATCTGTACATACTGTAGTTAAGCTCACTGAATACAGTACTGTCTGTGTTGTGTATAGGCTAGCAACATTTGGCCAATGTTTTTTCCTATGTGAGGCTAACAAAACCTATGCAAGCACTTAGTTTCTCTACAGATACAGTATAATTATCTGAAATATTACTTAGCCATTTATGTAAAAGTCTTTGCCCCAAAGCATTTTCTTATTCAGTTTTTCAAACAAATTACATTCTTGATTGAAGATCATGATTATTTGATTCTTGGAAGCAGGTGTGTTAGTGGTCATATAGTTCCCACCAAAAGTATTAGAACAGCAAGGCAAATTCCTTTGTTTTTGTTGGTCACTGGAGACATTTGGGTTTAAGATCAAAAGATGAGTAAGAGACAAGAGCTCAGAGTTCAGCTTTAATTTCAATGGAATATCTGCAGTGAATATCTACAGTGGATATAAGAAGTCTACACACCCCTGTTTAAAGGCCAGATTTATGTGATGTAAAATAAAACTGGTCAGGTAGGCTTCCAAGAGGCCTACAGCAACATTAAAGGAACTGCAGGAAGTACTGGCTGTGTGCTACATGTGACAACAATCTCCCATATTCTATGAATTGGCTATGGAGTAGTGACAAGAAGGAAGCGTTTCCTTACAAAGAAAAACATCCAAGCCCAGCTGTAGATAGAAAAACTCCCATAAGCATGTTGGAAAATGTGATGAAACCAAAGTTTAACTTTTTGGCCATTATTCTAAAAGGTATGTTTGGCGCAAAAACAACACTGCATATCACCCAAAGAACACCATACCCACAGTGAAGCATGGTGGTGGCAGCATTATGCTTTGGGGCTGTTTTTCAGCTGGAACCGGAGCCTTGGTCAGGGTGGCAGGAATAATGAACAGTTACAAAATCCCAGGCAATTTTGGCATAAAACCTTCAGGGGTTCGTTAGAAAGCTGAAGATGAAGTTCACGTTTCAGCATGACAACAACCCAAAGCACACATCCAAATCCACAAAAGCATGGCTTCACCAGAAGAAGATAAACGTTTTGAAATGGCCCAGCCAGAGCTCAGAACTGAATCCAATTGAACATCTGTGAGGTGATCTGAAGAGGGCTGTGCAAAGGAGAAGTCCTTGCAATCTGACAGATTTGGAGCGCATTTGAAAAGAAGAGTGGGCAAATATTGCCACGTCAAGATGTGCCATGCTAATAGACTCCTACCCAAAAATGCCTACAGATGCCCATTATCAAGTTCATAATTCCTTGCAATGGCACATTGTGTTTGAAAACCCAAGTATATCATAATAGAAGGCTATTTTATCATTAGAAAATCACTTTGCAATTATGTTAGCACTGGTGGAAACTGCTGTGCTGATTAAATAAGCTACAAAACTGTTCTTTTGTGGGCATGTTCAGTATCTGCTGCATCAGCGTTTGTGGATTCAAATACAGGCTCAAAATGGCCAGAAACAAATATCTTTCTTCGTGTCAGTCTATTCTTGTTCTGAGAAGTGAACGCTGTTCCGTGCGAGAAATTAAGAAACTGAAGATCTTGTACAACGTTGTGTACTATTCCCTTCACAGAACAGCACAAACAGAACAAGAGGACAAATAGGTTAGTGTCTAGTTTGAGAAACAGATGAAAAACGGGTCCTCTGACAGGAAAGAAAAATCAATTTCTCAGGCTGGCCAATAAAATATAATAAAAATAATATTTTGTTTAAGAGGGAACTTGATGTTTGTTATAAATGGTATATATATATACTGGATATATTGAAGCATTATATAGATTCATAGGCCAATCCGTTATACAAAATAAATAAATACTTTAAATGTTGTAGATGTTGTCACAAAACTATAAACTAATCTCTTGGATTGAAATACTATCCCGACACCTGGATGGTGGGGTGTTATTTGTTCTCCCTTCTTTCTCAATTTATTATATTTCTGTTATGTTTGGGTTTGTTTTTGAGTCCTGTCACTCAAATTTGAATTATCCAGTCTCAATTATCCATGCAGATTTTGACAAGGGTGTTGGAATCCATGAAACAATGACAACTTAACCAATCTGCATCAACTGCATTCATTCATTTTGGATGTTATTGTGTTTATTGTGTCATTTTCAGCATATTGAGCATATACATTGGATAGCAGGGATCATTGCAACACTTTTATAGGATGAGCAACAATATTTTTTTAATTACTGGACTTATTTGATAACTGTCCACACATTCCATAATTCTTATGTCTAATTGACCCTCCATCCTCTCATGCAATATCAAGAACGACGGAAACGGTTAACCCTTATGTGTACAGATTTGCATATTTTAATCTGGTCAATAGATTGAGAGTAGATGTTTTGTCATGATTATAATTGTGTTATGCCTCTGCCTAACTGCTGTTTATGGGTTTTGTTTAGTGGGACTAATACATTTGCCTGGGAACGTATAACAAGGATTATGCAAAATGATTTACCTCATATGATTTACTCTGTGTTCTGTAGTCTAGAGAAGTTTTCATATTTGTACAGTTAAAAGTCAAATATTATGAGGTCCATTTCTTTCTGAGAAAAGAAAGGCCACCACTTAAAGCTCAGATTTGACAGTGGCATGAAACTTTTATGTTCTGTTTCCTTTCTAGAAAACCACCATCATAAACATGATATTTTCTTTGTGAAAGATCTCAGTGTTTTGGTTTTAAAGTGTAGATCCAACTTCTTAATCGCTTAGTCAGGGATTCAGTCCTAGTAATCCAGGTTAATGATACAAACACAAACACACACTTATTCCCCCTTGGTAAGAAACATGTTTGAACACAAACATTGTATTGAATGTGTCCTGCGTTTGGCCCGCACTTTGTCACTGACATTCATTAAGAAACTTCAAATGAGACTTCTTAACAATGTTTAGTACTGTATAAAATATCCCCAGCTGCTCCTTCAGTGCTAACTACATTTCCCCATATGCTAGATGCCACTTCTGTGGTTATTCGAATGCAGTGTTTGTTAACATCTGACATATATTGAAAGGGCGGTTTCGCAGACCCTGATTCCTGGACTAAAGAGAATCTCGATTGAGCTTGATTTTCTTTGGCAGGACTTGGCTTAATCTGTGTCCTCAAAACATTCCCTTAGAGTATTGAGAGCTGTGCTGCAGGGTTTGATGCATGCGTTTTTGTGAATGCCTACATAGGCTTGCCCAAGTTAAGTATTCTATGTCTTACTGTGTGCAAACACATTCTGCTCTTTCGGTGGAATTATTATTACATTTTCCTATTCACTCTCTCCACATTCTGTTGTTGATTAGACATGGTGGTGTATGGCTTATGGGTGCTGTAGGTCAGGAAAGGACTCTTTGCTACAAACTAGGATGCAGCGGTACACCTAACCCACGGTGCATACTGTGGTTTGAGGATCACAGATCAATACATTTTTGGAACAGTGCAATATGTATTGACGCTTGTGGCTCGAGCACTATAGAAGGTGCTGAAACTCTTTTCTCAACCACAGAGTATGGGCACATCTAGTAGCAGCTATAAACACATACCCATTGCCCTTGTCATTTCTTTAGCTAAATTAGACTGGTCTTAAAGGCTGCATGAATGCATTGGGGAGACATTGTTGTGTTGTTTCTTTGCATTTCCGTGTTGCTCATGGGTATTGATTGGGTTGATGTTGGCAAAGACATTAACATGTTTGAGGTTTCAGCAATGGGCACAGGCCTCTTTCATCAGCAACATACACTGATGAGCCAAAATATTCTGACCACCTGCCTAATATGCTGTTGGTCCCTGCATGCGTCGCCCAAAACAGCGCTGACCTGCTGAGGCATGGACTTTATATGACCCCTGAAGATGTCCTTTAGTGTCTGGCACCAAGATGTTAACAGCAGATCCTCCAACACCATCAACTCATCATCATGTTCCTCAAACCATTCCTGAACATTATGTGCAGTGTGGGCGCATTATCCTGCTGAAAGACGCCACTGGCATCAGGGAATACCATTGACATGAAGTGGTTTATTTGGTCTGCAACGATGTTTAGGTAGGTGGCACGTGTCAAATTGACATCCACTTGAATGCCTGGACCCAGGGTTTCCCAGCAGAATATTGCCCAGAACAACACACTGTCTCCACCGACTTGTCTGTCGTCAGTGGTGTCATCACTTCCTCTGGTTAACGGCCACATGTTCACGGCCATCCATGTGATGTGAAAGAAAACGGGACTCATCGGACCAGGCAACCCTTTTCCACTTTTCCAAGGTTCTGTTCCAATGCTTGCTTTCCCATTGTAGTTGCTTTAGGCAGTGGGCAGGGGTCATCAGGTTTACTCTGACGGGTCTGTGGCTACGTAGCCCCATTCGCAGCAGAGTGCAATGCAATGCATGTTATGAAACAGTCCTCCCGTAACCATCAATACCATTTTTTGTGACCACTGTAGACCTTGTGTTTTTTCCGACCAGGCGGGATAGCCTTCATTGTCCTTGCACATCACTGAACCCTGGGTGCCCAATACCCTGTTGCCAGTTTGTGGTTTGTCTCTCCTCAGACCACAGTCGGTAAAGTACTCACCAATGCTGACTGGGAGCACGCCACAAGCCTTATCATTTCAGAGATGGCCTTTGTCAAATTTGCTCTGGTCTTTACTCCTTCCTATTTCTCCTGCATCCAACACGTTCACTAGGAGAACTGATTTTAACTATTTGCTTACCATCTAATCTACCCAGACATTGACATGTGTCCTTGTTAGGAGATGATTAATGCTATTCGCTTCATGCTACTTCAGCATACAGTAACGTTTCTATAAAAACCTCTCTGTCCACCATGATTGTAGTCTGCTGGATTGTAAACTGGAGATTTAAGCCAAGCTGGATGATTCTACAATATTGGTTTATCTCTACCACCTCTCACCATTCTAGATATATCTGTTGTTTGCAGCTTACAAAAGAACAATTGGAAAAACTGCAGCAATTATTGTATGTATGACATGTGCAATGGTTCTAAAAAATAACACAAAATCTGTTTTCTTAGCTCTAAGATTTATTCAAGAGTAATTCAGCACAGTTTGTCTGGCTATTTATTTTGTAAAATGTTTTAAAATGTATTAATTCAGGTTCACGTGAACACCGTAAAGAGCGTCTGTACCATAGTGTACTTTTACAGCTATTGTACAAGCCATCACTTTCTCTGTGTGAATATAACATCAAAACACTCCCATGAAAGAGAGATGTTGATTGAGAGGGAGAGCTAGAAACAGAGACAGACAGTGAGAGCAAGGATGAGAAGGTTGAGCTTGAAAGAGAGAGGGGCGGGTGTTTGACAGGAATAGAAGGAAACGCTGAGTTGTTATGGCCTGGTTCCTGGAGCGTTAGCGAGCACTAGCGTGTGTTTCTTGTTGCTGAGTGACTGAACTCCTGTCAGGCTTTGATGTGGATATTGTGGGTTACAGGAAGTTTTCCTATTCCATACTATGTCTTCTTCAAGCTCCACCTCCCGTCTCCTAATCACACAGAATAATAATTAGCTCACATTACACACAGACATTATTCATGAGGTTTGATATCTGGAGAGATGCTTCATCTGGAGGGAATGGGGTCTGAACATAAGTCTGGAGCTGTTGTGATAAACTGTCTGGCTCCATTGTGTGATTTCTCTCCTACTTGCCCTGAAGATCACATGATGGTAGACAGGTGTTCTTGACTGTGTGTTTGTCTGTGCGTGTGTGTGTTTAAGTAATTTTTTCCATGTTTTTTCATGTCATTTTGTTGTCCCACATGTAGTTATATGCCCATATGTTTTGGTCACACCTGCATTGTATTTGCCCTGAAACAAAGTCAGCACTGCCTGAGGTTTCCTGATGACTCAAACAGATATCTTCCGCATGACTACAGTCTGGTCAATATTTCAGTCTGAGGCTTCAAATGGAGTAGTTTAGGTGATATCTAAATGAGGGATGTTGTACAAAAGAATATCGTAATTGATTGTATCATCCTTAACCAATAAGTTTAGCACAGCAAATGACGATTAAAAATGAAGTGATCAGGTGGAAAGCTTGCTTTCCTGTGTTGTCAGACTGAGAATGTTTGGAACCGTGGGTGACCGGGGTGTGAGGGGTCAACATGTATTTGGCTTGCACACCTTATAGCCCTAAAGTTATCTGGGGCGTTGTTGGAAGGCAAGTGACAGCTGATAACCTGTGGACTGTGCAATGTCTTGTAGTTCACACTCTGGTTTGGGATGCAGAGCCAAACATGATGATGGAAGTGATGATGGACTCTGTAATTAATGTGTAGTGCCAGATTTGGATAAACATCGGGTATCTTTTTCAGTTGCTGTTAGTGGTGCATCTGCCGATCTGGCATCTTAATGGTCACTGGATGATTTTGTGACTTCTCAGTTACTATTTGCTAATTGCAACCTTAGAGCCCTTCACAAAACAGGTTAATAACTATCCGAAAAAGTCAATGAGGGAAAAGGATTGTGTACTTCTACATAAGAGTCACTGCTGAGAACAGCCTGTATGAATGGGATGATCGCTAATCGGGACTCATCTGAGAGAGATGCAAACTTCTCTAGTGTCTGAGTGCAGATCAAGTGCCAATATATGCCCAACCCTTAACAGTTGAGCCTTAATCTCAAAGTATAGACCATCTCCTTAAATCAACCTCCACCTTCATGGTTTTGTCTGTGTTATCTTCCAGGTTATTTTGACCATACTTGTCCACCAGCTGGTTGGCATTGTATACTGGCCTCAGCACACTTGACTAATTTGACAGATGCAATTTTCCTCCACAGCAAGTGTTCATTTGCTTGTAAAAAGAAAACAAATTTATTTTAGAATAAATACAAATAAACATGAATAAATTGAAAATTAACAAAAAGTGTTGTTGGAAAGAAAATCAATTTCTTGTGAGCTTGAAGTGATGCCATAAAGACATTTGAAGAAACTGGGCAAGTTGAAGACAGAACACACATTACAATACCCAGACGGTGTCTGCTTGTGAAGAACAATGATTACCTGTCACTTTGTTGAAGAAGATGAAAAAATTCAGTGACTCCACACTCTAACCGTGGCAAAAAACTATTTCTGTGAAGTATGGTAACTTCTCTGTCATGGTATTGGGATGCATTTCAGCCTTCAGTGTAGGGGATCTGGTTAAAATAGATTTGAACGGTAAGAAATATAAACCAATTTTTATTCAACCTTATTGTACATTCAGGAAAATAACAGAAATAATAACCAAAACCAGCCAACAAATTTCAAAAGAAGGATTCTGGCAAATCCACATTTACTCAGGGAGCCCACATAAAATGCTGAGGCAGGCCATATAAATGCTGACATTTTATAAAAACACCCTTTGCCACAATTAATTTCATTAATGTGTCTTTGTGTTTATTTCAATGTTAAATAGTATTTATTCTAACATATCAACACTTACCACTCCGATGAAAGCAGTTCATAAGACCTTTGAAAAGTACTGTACATACTTCTATAGTCATATTTTCTGCACTTGATGAACAGTATATGTAGAATTAAGTCTCAGGTCAGCATACCAAGTTGTCATTAGTGGCTTAACAGACCTGAATCATTTTCCTTTCATTTCTCACATCTGTCAACCTGTCTACATCGAATGGTTTCCAACTAGCATATTGGAATGTAAACACAGAAGATCCTGAGGCCTGTTTGTGTGGCTGGAGGATGGGATAGAATTATTTTGTAATGTGCTTGAAATCTGTGTGATAAATGCACTTTTGTTATGGTAATGAGGGTTTATGGAGGATGACAGCCCATTGGCTCTGCCCTGGTGCCATCCTGCCATCCGCCATATTCCTCCTCAGGATCCAGTGCTTTTGTTATCTCCGCTTGGCAGCTGGAGAAAGAGCTAGGAAGAAATTGAGGCAGGCATACTGTAGGCTCATGTAACAGATTCCATACAGACTCCATTTGCAAGTAGCAATCTGAATGGATATAGAAATTTGATTGCTGATAAACCGGCAACATTTTTAAATCTACTGAATTTACTGTGAAGTAATCTGATACATTATTAGTGCCTATCCATTTACTGCCGGCATAGGATCCAATTTAGTGGACTTATCCAGAAGTTTGTTGGTTTAATGTTGTTTTTAAGTGTTTTTAATATGCCTTGTAGATTGTTGAGTAATGGATTTTAGACTCTTGGTTCCATGTGTTTTATGACCGTTTATACTTTATCAACTCGATCTGTCTATAATGTAACATGGTAACTACTATCACATCTGTGCTGCTGCTACACTGGAATATTTAGGGAGCACACAGGCAGCTCCATTGAGGCATTTATTTCCCCATACTGTTTCTTAGTGCGGGTAAAAAAATACAATAGAAGTATGCATTATTCCACCTGAAGTGTGTATTTTACAAGAAAAAATATGGAAAAAACTTAAAATTTAACATCACTCTGCAGGTGCCAAATTATTCTTAAATACCTAGTTATGGAATGTTGGCTCAGAAACAATTGATTGTCTGATCCCTCCTGATGATCCAAATGGAATGATGTCTCCATAGGAAGTAAACCCAGTTTACTTAAAAATGATGAAGGGCCATACTGACAATAATGTTATCTTCCTCTACCCACCTTTGGGGTCCTAATCTGATCATTTGTGGTGTGTGTGTGCACGTGTGTGCGCGGGGTGTGTGTGTATTCTTAATGCAGTGGGAGTCCAGCCACAGCCATTTTCAGTCGCTTCTGGAATAAACCAGTATCCCTGGCAATCACTGCCTAACTATGCTGGGTAGGCTGATCGATTAGAGCAAAGAGACTGAGGTACCAGGCTCCTTTCCAACCCTGATAGCTGCTATTAAACCCCCTCCTGTATGCTACAGTCTACCAGTCCCTGTGCAACCACATTTTTCACTGTGGTTTGCCTGTCCAACCATTAACCACAGATAGGCCCTCAGGGTAGACCAAGATTTGGGGTTCTTGCATTAAATGCAGCAGTTTTCATGATTGCTTCAGCTTGCTTTCGCCTCACATTCAAAAGCAGTAAACTCGCATTTTAACTTCAGTGTAAGGGTTTAGGCATTAAAAAGACTTGCTATTTAATGTTTTTAATGCTGTCTACTTAGGTCTGGATTATCAATATTGGCTGATGTTTATGTGCTATGCAAGAGATTTACCTTGCAGTATAATTACTTTACTGTTTTGAATAGGTTCATCCATGGTACCCATATTTTACTGTGGCCAAAACTTTATCTGGAAAAACCACTATAATGCTGTACTAACAGTAAATGTAGCACTTACTTTATATTAGACATGCATACCCTTTTCTCTGTTAATAATACCATGTTGCTGATATTCTTCATGAAGAATGCATACAAACTTTAGACCCAAATGCTTAATGAAACCGCTCTTCATCTATATACTATTTATCTGCTAAATGAAGCAAGATTTCTATAGAAAATTAATTTAAGGAAAATATTTTTCACAGAATTAAATGACATTTTCTAAATGATTTTTAAATTCAGACAGGGGTATACACATAATTGTTTTATCTACTTGAGTACTACTGTCTAAATTCAAAGGTGCTAGATTGGTAGATCTGAGTAATGTTTGCATTTTATATCTTTGGTCTTTGCGAATTGATATTCATGTAATGCTTATTCTGACCCACCAAAGGAAAGATGCAATGCCCCCATGAAAACAAAGAAACATCCCCCTTAACTGTTAATGCTAATAACTCTACCATATCTGACAAGGCCTTTCACACCAACCAGGACCATTCTTAAACAGTTGTTACATAACCCCAGTATCCCAAACATTGTTGGCCAGATGTCACTGCAATTTAAAGATGCCCTGTCTGAATTGTCCAGCAATTAGCTTTTGTTCTCTACCACATTTCATGGATTCTAAGCCCAGGAACAGAAAGAGGGGGACTGGTTGTGGTGCGTGCTGGGGAATGACCTTTAAATGGCTTGGACTAACTTCTTTGTAGTTAGAAGTGGTGGCCCTCGCTTTGTGGACATTGGTAATAGGAATTAGGCGTACACAAAGGGATAACTCCTATATGCCCGGGGAATAGAAGCTGTTGAGGTTCAATCATAATGAATCCAAGATTTTTTCCTCAATATATTTTTGACTACACCTTTTTTCCCTTGATGTCAAATTTTTTAGGAACCCTGCTTAGCCTGAAGGCCTAAGCATTGAATAAACTGAGATGCATTTAGTGACAGCATTGCCTAGCTCTCCCAGAGGATTTCACTCCAATCTGATTCAATTTTCTGTCATCTCCCAGGAGGGAAGACTGGGCTGTGAATATAAATGAGAGTACATTTCTTTGGCAGTCAGGAATTTAGCACAGTTACTGTAGCTCGGTGTAGCATAGAACTTTCAAATGAATTTATAAACCACTTGACTCCACTGTGGTGTAACCTAGGACACTTTTTTGATAAATAATTTTTGTTTGACCAGAAACCAAAAATATTTTCAAAAATTAACTAATTGAATTACAGTGTAAGTACACTAAATATATACACAAAATCTAGACGCAAGTTGAATGCTAAATCCCTTACAATCTGAGGAGAGCTCCATTGATGGAGGAGTCCCCAGCAGAAGGCATAGGAATCGATTGGCAAACAGCATCATTGATTCTGATGTTATGTGTCTCGTAGCTGGATCCCTGGCCCTTCAGATTCCTGCTATCTGTCCTGATGCCTAGGGCCCGGTTTCCCGATAATGTGGCACTTACAACAGTTTAACAATGCACGTAGCCTTAAGATGGATGACTTTGTTACGACTTCCGCCTGTTTCCCAATCCATCACGTATGTCGCTCTTTATAAAATTCATTGTAAGTGCTACGTTACGTCCGTTTGGAATGGATTTAGGCCATTTTGGGGGTTTGGAATGGAATTATGCCATGAATTCGTTTTAAAATATAGCCTATTATATTTTGATAGAGCTTGATTATTTATCAGAAGTGAAATATAGGGTGGATCAAACATACCCAACCAATGAGTTAGACTTCAGTCAATCAACATTGTATCTCTGGAAATCGATTACATGGTATCAAGTTATCAGTTCCTCTGGTAGCTACAATGAAGGAACATTTTATTTTATCCCCTGCTGATTTTGTACATTTGCCCATTGACAAAGAAATGATCAGTCTATTATATTAATTGTAGGTTTGTTTGAACAGTGAGAGATAGAATAACCAAAAAAATCCAGAGAAATGCATGTCAAAAATGTCAAAAGGATTTGCATTTTAATGAGGGAAAACTACATTTCTTGTAGTTGGCCACCAGGTTTGCACATATCTCAGGAGGGATTTTGTCCCACTCCTCTTTGCTGATCTTCTCCAAGTCATTGTTTCGATGCTGATGTTTGGCAACTCGAACCTTCAGCTCCCTCCAAAGATTTTCTATGGGATTAAGTCTGGAGACTCACTAGGCCACTCTAGGACCTTAAAAATCCTCCCAGGTCCAGGCTGTTTTTGGCCGGATTTCACTACTTGCACATTTTGGGTCATAGAATCATTTCTGTAACAAATATCATCTATTATGATGCATTCTGGTGATCACAACCCCTTTGGCTACAAGAAAAACACAGACTTTTGGGACACTATTTTCAAACCTCATCTCTTAGAATGCCTAGAATGGTTTTGTATGATTGTTATTTTCTAATATTTCCATGCCTTTATTGTCATATTACAGTGTTTTAGGCTGAAATAAATGAATTTAAAAAAATAACAGAAGTTCATAAATATAGGCACCCCAATAAAAGTCAGTTCCTCTACCTGTCGCGTATGCGTAATGGCTGTCTGGCCATTACGCATACGCATTGCATCAGATACTATTTCCATACAAATTATCATATTCTCAATACTCTTGCCCGTTCAAATCTAGTTTAAAACATTGATCTATAATGTCCTTTTTTGGAATGAAAGCGATGCAGGAATGAACGCGAAGCAAGTCTCTGTTGATACTCCTTTTTCTGCAGCTTGGGTTAGGAGTGGCCACTTGGACTAGAGCTCGTGTCATTGCCCATGTGATTCCCTGGGAAAGCTAATCTGCATTGCTATTGGATGCCAGGCATGAGATGACCTAGCAATAATGTTGTTTGTGATTGGTCAACAAAGATTAGAAATCTAAACAGCAGATGCACTAAGCTCCATTACATGAAGTGCGTAATGGCCACCATTTTAGGTGCAACTTTGTGGTTTTCTTACATAGGCTGTGATTCACGTAGGAACACAAACCTTACGTCAATCACTTCATTGGAATTAGCCGCTAACCGGTAAGGAAAATCTATAACCATTCGGAATCAATAAATACAAATACACAGTATACGTTCTTCCGCGGATACGCGGATGGTGAATGCCTTGGGTCTTCTTGAGCCACTTCTTGGTTGCTTTGTCCGTGTGTTTTGGGTCATTGTCATGCTGGAAATACCCATCCACGACCCATTTTCAATGCCCTGGCTGAGGGAAGGGGGTTTTCACCCAAGATTTGACGGTACATGGCCCCGTCCATCGTCCCATTGACGCAGAGAAGTTGTCCTGTCCCCTTAGCAGAAAAACTCCCCAGCGCATAATGTTTCCACTTCCGTGTTTGACAGTGGGGATGGTGTTTTTGGTGTCTTAGGCAGCATTCCTCCTCCTCCAAAAACCACGAGTTTATTTGATGCCAAAGAGCTCGATTTTGGTCTGACCACAACACTTTCACCAAGTTCTCCTCTGAATTATTCTGATGTTCACTGGCAAACGTCAGACGGCCCTGTACATGTGCTTTATTGAGCAGGGGGACCTTGCGGGATTTCAGTCTTTCACAGCGTAGTTGTTTTCTTGATGACTATGGTCCCAGCTGCCTTGATCATTGAGAAGATCCTCCCTTGTAGTTCTGGGCTAATTCCTCACCATTCTCATGATCATTGCAACTCCACGAGGTGAGATCTAGCATGGAGCCCCCGACCGAGGGAGATTTACAGTTCTTTAGTTTTTCTTCAATAAAAAAAAATAAATCTCACCAATTGTTTTCACTTTCACACTTCAAGCTGCCTGGCGATGGTCTTGTAGCCCATTCCAGCCTTGCGTAGGTCTACAATCTCGTCCCTGATATCCTTGGACAGCTCTTTGGCCATGGTGGAGAGTTTTAAATTGGATTGATTGATTGCTTCTGTGGACAGGTGTCTTTTATACAGGTAACAAACTGAGATTAGGAGCACACCCTTTAAGGAATGTGCTCCTAATCTCATTTTGTCACCTGTAAAAAAGACACCTGGGAGCCAGAAATCCTTCTGATTGAGAGGGGATCACATACATATTTCCCTCATTAAAATGCAAATCAATATATAACGTTTTTTAAATGTGTTTTTCTGGATTTTTTGTTGTTGTTATTCTGTCTTTCACTGTCTATCAAATTAACCTAACATTAAAATTGTAGATTGATAATTTCTTTGTCAGAGGGCAAACGTACAAAGCAGCAGGAAATCAAAGTGTTTTTTCCCCTCACTGTGTATAGAATATACAACTCTGTAAAAAATTAACAGACCACTCCAAATTGTTCTTAAATCAGCATCTCTAAATGTGTGGCAGCCATTTAATTCCAGTGTTTGTTAAATTCCAACAGAGGCACACCTCATTTAAATTTTTGAGGTACTTATTAGGTGATTACCTGAACCAAATCTAATTTAATGAGCAAAAGCATAATAAACAGGGGCAGGGCTGAAGCCGTGCATGAATCAAAAGGACTCATGAATGCAGCCAAGTACAAGGTTATCCTGCAAGAACACCTGCTTCCTTCTGCTCTGACATTGTTCCCCAACTCTGACAATTGTTTTTAACAGCAGGACAATGCTTCATGCCACACAGCCAGGTAAATCAAGGTGGGGATGGAGGAACCCCAGATCAAGACCCCGTCAGGGCTATCCCAATCTCATTGAAAACCTCTGGAATTTGATGAAGAGGAAGATGAGGCTAAAGAGGAAGTCATCAAACAAAGCCAAGCTACTTGAATGTTTGTGCCAGGAGTGGAATAAAACCTCCCAACAGCAATGTGACAGACTGGTGGAGAGCTTGGGTGGTCAAATCAGGTGGTCACCATGAGCAACCAAAATGAAGTGTTCCAAATTTTGCAGTTCCAAGATTGAGGAGGGGATAATTTCGTCAGGGGGGGAAAATGGCCTTGCTGAAAGTACCCCCCAAACCTACTTAAAATTAGCAGAGAATATGCAAAGACGAATGAGAATGCAAAGATGAATGCTGTGATTAAAAATCAGGGTGATTTAAAAACTTGTGATTAACAACCAAATTTGGATTTCAGAATCCAATCTGAAGTTAAAACATTGGCATTTTGTTGTTGAAAAATGAATATGAATTTGTTTTCTTTGCATTATTTGAGGTCTTAAAACAATGCAATGTTTTTTGGTTATTTTGACCTGTTGTTATTTTCTACAAATAAATACTGTAAATTACAATATTTTTATTTGGAATTTGGGAGCAATGTTTTCAGTAGTTTATAGAATAAAACTTAAATATTTAATTAAAAAACACATACAAACTTTTTTACTCAAACACATACCTATGAATAGTAAATCCTGAGAAACTGATTATTTTGCAGTGGTCTCTTAATTTTTTCCAGAGCTGTATGTTACTTAAGTCACAGCAATCAACACATGATTTTCTAACTGGGAATATAAAGTATAGTTGGATAAATCCATTTGAAGTGTTTGAAATATATATGGAACCCAAGAGAAAACAAGCGTTCAGAGCTGAGGAAAACAATGTTCTTCTTGACGTGCTAGGGGCACCAGCACCTATCCATCAAAGGCGCAGTAGCCTACGATGTGGGTCTCAGACTCATGAATGTTAATTTTGAACACTTTTTCTTAATTATATCTTGTTTAACGTACGCTTTTCTTTATCGTCTGTTTACAATTGCATTCAAATACATTCACAACACACACCTATATAATTTGTCTAAATAAATTTGTCTAAATTAATACTCTTTTGATAATTGTTCTATTTCTTTAATATTAATTGTTTGAGATCACTCCTCGCATGTTGAGGGAGGCGCTAAGCCAATGTCACAAAAAGAGTAAAGTGCCTGTTACGATGGCCTAACGTGTGGTTTCAAGCACTCGTTAATTAATGAGTGATGTTACGTTCCACTTCAGTAACAATGCTTTTGAGAAATGCACTGAAAAGATAACGAGGCACACAAATTTTACAGTCATCTTATTGCTTTGGGAAACCGGGCCTATATCTGTTTCTCTCTGTTTGTCTTCCTCTGTCTGTCTAATGAGTCAACAAGCTGAGTGGCTTTGGGATTCAGTTAGTGTTTCATGACATTAGCACTGTTTCTATCAATGTGATCTCTGCCTAGATGAGACGTGATACAGTCAGTGTATCAGGAGATCCAGAGTTTTGTGACCTGCATTGATTGGGTAGGACACAAGGGATGGAGTGAAACTTATTGATTAGCAACTAAACCCAGCTATTCTCCGTGGTTGCCCCAAGTAACTTGTCCCAGATGTGCTGCAAAGATGCTTGGGGGAGAGTTTTACCAATGAGATCATCTTCGTGGTCCAGACATGCATGGGCATCTTTCTGACTCTGACTGCAACACTATAATTATGTGGTTCTACATAGAACTAATTTGAGTCATTCGCAACAGAAAAGATGTTCAATACAGTGAGGTGTAGAAATCATTTCATTTTCCAACCAAACATCCTGATAGCCATCACTGTTGGCCAGGAGAGGCGAGACAAGCCACAATGTGATATTACTGTAATCCATTGTCAGATTTCTTGGAAGTGAGGAAGGCAATTTTTTCAGACATTGTTATTCCTCCCGCTATAGTTATGTGCTGACAGATCAGAGACTACCAAAAATCTGAGTCGCTTCCCTTTCCACCAGAGGACATAGTGAAGGACTACAAGCAGCCATTTCAAACCCATTCATTGCACAACAAAAGGACCCAGATGGAAAAGACACACAATGTTTCACTTTGAGGCTAGAACATTATAAGAATTGTGAAGGTCCTTTGCTAGAATATCAGCTGAATGTTCAAGTCAGAATATTTCAGTTTAATTTCAACTAATATGTGCTTTAGCTTGTAGTGTTGGAGTATGTGTACTAAGTTTCGTCTAAGTAAGTTGTACGTTTACCATGTAATAGTACTACAGTGTTCTATTTCAGCAGAAATTAGCTCCACTGTCAGCATATGAAAAATGCTGCTGCCTGTCGGGAGACCATATTACAGAAGTTGACAGGCTCATAGAGACTTTTTTTTGGCCTTTTTAAAATTTTTTACTGGGAGTAGCTCAGTCATGAGAGTACAGACATTATCTGTTCAACAGCTATAATAGCATGATTTCAATGCTATATATATTTTTTTAAGATAATGCACACTCACACCCTCACACAGACCCATCTCACAAAGACCCATCTAACAAAGACCCTCCAGCAAACAAACTCCAAACAAATCATGAACAGCGCCAAACACCGCACTGTACCTTAGTTTCCTCCCTTAGTTAACCGAATACAATTTTCTCAGACCAATATTTTTCCCATTACTTCAGACTAATGTTTTTACATTGTGTTGATATCAGGAAGGTATGAACCAGTAGAGTTTTGGACTTTTCATGAATGTAGTTTAGTTGAATTTCTGGAGATATTCAGTTTTTCTTTTAAATGAAATACTTAAAAGAAGACTTTGTCCCTCGGGCCATCTGTTGCCAACCCTGTTAGAGCATCAGCGTAAGGCATGGCCTGAGCCAACATGCAGTAAAATCACAGGTAGAACTTAGTGAGTACATAAAAAATGAAAAGCATTTCTTTCTCCTGATCAAGCATTCTCTGCACCTACTTGCTGATAGTATGTACCTCATCATAGGCCAAGGACTGTGGAGGGTTGTCACTCTGCCCTGGTTACTAAGAGTAGATGGTAACTCCTTTAAAAAGCATTGGTCTGCGAAGTACAATAACCAGACCTGTATCCCAAAAGAAGTTCAGTATGTCTGGGTGACTGTGCATCTGTGAGTGGGCGTGTGGGTGATTCATTTGTTCGAAAATACTGTCCTTTTTTAAGCGTGTTTCTCCTTAACAACTGGACAGGAGCATTGCCATCACAAAAATTCAGCCACCAGCTCTGTCGGCCCATTAAGAATATCAAAGGATCACTGTGCATGACCTGTACCTCCATACACATGTGGAAACCGACTAAACTTTCATAAATACATGACATAATTCGCTCAGCAACAGTGGTCCCGGTGGACTAGTAGAAATCGGAGGCCTCCAACAATAGTCTAAAGATCATGCCAATGTCTTCTACCCCCATCTGCGCAGAGTTCGCCATGCTTACAGAGAAGCTGATCCGCCAGGATAGTGTTAGAGGGCAAAGAGCAAGATGAGAGATGGAGATGGAGTCAGTTAGAAAAGCAAGTCTGACATTGAGACTTTTAAACCCAGAGACTTAGTCATAACATCACTTCAGTCATAACAATTAGCTTAAGTGAAGCAAAAATAATAATAAACACTGCCTGTTTTATTCGAAGCCTGGACCAGATTGGGATGTATATAGTTCAGTAACTCTGTCTGCACTTGTTTCACTGTCTTTTCCTATCCTTAAGCGAGACATCTTCACTGGGACAGCTTAACATGGCTACTCTTCTCTCTATGCTCTGCCACCTGGTGTAAACTCTGACTGAGCTCGCAAGCTTTCATGCTGAGTCTGCACTGTAGGTTTAGTACATGTGATTTAGTTTTTTTGTACTGACATTTATTATAAACAGCTTTTCCATGTTAGAAGGATTCAGCATAAGCCCAGAAGCTTGTTTTCCTGGCTACTGTTAATAGTACTTTACCTATAGCTATCACGATTGAAAAGCTCCTAATCATTACATTAATACACAGTTGTATGCATTGTATGCAGTATCAGTTACAGATATAAGAATTGTCAGTATCTGTATTGAAAGGATGTGGAATGCCTTCCTGTCAATTTAATATCCAGTTGCTTTGGAGGAAACATTTTCAGATCATCAGGTACAATCTAACTGTAAAAAGTAAGGTTTTAGATGATCTTTTGCGTTCTTCAATTTGAAATGTTTGGAAACTTTAAAGATTGTTTATGATTGGTTCTTCAAATTATTAATGAGAGCTCTTTGAAATAGTCTTTTACATTTCCATTAGACTTATAAGGCTTCCTCACAGTTAGGCACAAGGTTTTGTAGCCAATCCCGATAAACATTTTTGGGTAAAACTTACAATTGGGGTTAGTGTTAAAATTGGGGATAGTTAAGGAGTTAGGGTTAGACATTAGGGTTAAGTTTAGTCATAAATGTTTAAGATATATGGTTCAGGGTTGATTAGGGTTAGGTTAAGAAGAGGGTTACATTTAGTATAGGGGATAGAGGGAAAATGTGAATAATCTTTTGGGGCCCAACAAGAATAGAGAAACATCCTTGGGTGGCTGTGTGTGTAGTTTGTACACTAATGGTATTATGTCTGTACAGGCCCATCTACAGTTAGTGTTTTAGCCAGTTTCATGCCTCTCCAGACATCTGCTTCTCTGAAGCCAGTCAGCCAAGCTCCACAGATATGCTCATACTGTTGACTAACTGACTTAGCTGTTTGTTTGGAGGGAGATGGTCGATGAACACATTGCTGACTGAGGCTGTAATTAAGGTGGCGTCTAAAATGGCACTGCTTATAAATGGCAGCACAGCTCGATAATTTACACCCTCTTAGCCCTCTCTATGTTGGTTACTGTGAAAATGTCACTGCCCAACAATTAACGATTCTCAAAATGATGTTATTGGCCCAAAGGCATCAATACCAAATCAATAATTGAAACATGCCGTAAAATAAATTCTTAGAAGGAATAAATCTATTATGTTCAATCAGAAGAGGTTAACGCCTGTGTTTTTGTGTCCTCACTGAATGTGTGCATATGGGATACTGCTTTATTAAAATAAATGTGGACCAAGACAAAGACCACATATTTTCTCTTGTTCCCTGGAAGAGATGGTGCGAGGGTGTTCCTCTTTGTCTGTTCCAGGACCATTTTGCACGAGAGCTAACATTACTGTGAGCTGAGTCGCTTTGTTGCTGGGTTACATCACAGGGTGACCAGCCAGTCAGCAGGCTTTGTTAAAAGAAACCCTTCATGCTTCACTGGACCACTACGAGGAGCAGAGAGAGGGATTTGGATCAGACATGTGAAAGACGTTGCAAGAGATTTAAAATGTGTTTTTTGCAAGCATACCATTACAATACAAGACTGCGTGGCATGACATGAAATCTCGTCATGTTGTACAGATGTTTAGGACACCAAAGAGAGCAGAGTACAATATGATTTGTGTTTTGTTTTGCCATTGGTTTGAAGGGTTTGTTTAAAGGGTTGTCAACCTTACCAAACCTCTTTCCCTGAATATCGGGTAGGTTATTGAGATGAGGTCAGAATCTGCGACTCAAGGACATACATACACTGTCTCGATTGGCCCCACATGTCTCCTGCAAGCAGCAATTACTGCATCTCTGCATGACTCAACCAGACAGGGTTTGTCTCTGAACAACTGGAGCCCAGACATAATGACAGCCAGTCAGAGCCATGCTTGATGTCAGCTCTCAGAAATGTCTCACCGTCTTGTTCCAGATCTTTTTGTGCTGTCTTGATAACTCATGTGACAGCAGAAACTAGACAGAGGCTGGCTAGTGTCTTGAATTCTTAATGGTGGCAATGATATTTGCTTCCAGGTTCCAGGCAAAGTCAACAATCAGCAAATTGCGTTGGTCTGATGGGCTTCCAATATTAGGTTTGCGCAAACATTCTGATTGTTGCTCTTGGCACTGGAAGGACACAAACAGAAAAACGTCCATTTAAAGATAAAAAATGAAGTAAAAACATGCAAATTATACACAGTTAGTATTGCCATATCATTTCAAAGTAAATAATCTTATTGAGGGTTGTCAACAGCTTTTTTTTTTTTTTTTACAAATTTCTCCTGGTTGTGTTGACAACTTTCAACTACACAATCATCTTAATTGTAGATGATGAATCCCTTTGTTGGAGCACAGCTGGAGCCTGGTCTCATACCCAGAGTAGCACCAAATCAGGCCAAACGCTTTAACGTTGCCTGTAGAGGGGCTTTAAATTGGGATTCTGAAAATGAATTCATATCTTTTTAAACTTTCATTTGTATAGTTATTGCTCACACTAGAATCAGTCAGTTTAATGTAGTGACAATTTATCAGGCGATAACAATCTCTTCCCAACCATATACACTTCCTTTTCAGGTTGAGTATGAAGCCCCCAGGAGAAAGTGCATTCAGTTTTTAATGAGTTTAGCAGCCATGCGTGGCGCGTGGACCAGTCTTAGTCCACTGAACCTGCTCAATATTCATGAGTTTCCTGGTAATTACTTTCTTTTTCAGCATACTCAAGACACAAAGCCTACCCTATTGGGGGGATAACACCTCTGGTATTAATGAATACGCACTAATATGCACAATAGGCCAAGTAGAGCTTGTTTACGTTATGAGAAAGAGAAAATAAAATGCTAGATTGACTTAATTTGCATAATCATTTTCAAAGCTATTGAGTTTCATAGCATCTATGAACTGTATGGCTTTTGCCACTGGCCATTCTAACAGCTTATTTGCCAGTAATAGGCTTACTAGTATCTACTATATTCATAAGAATTTAGCAATTGTGAGCGAGACTGAATATTAACTTTTCCATTCCATCGCAATATTACCATATACAGTTTTAGTTAAGGCTTACTTTAAGGTAAGTACTGTATGTTGTATCCACCAAATGTGTTTGTCTATCCTGACCTATAACGCAAGAAACAGTCACAATATATATACAATTTATTTCAGACTTACTATAATGTAGATACTGAAGGTTTTAGCCAGTGAAGTTTTCGTCTATATGGAATAATTCATAATGCATACTTCGCTTTGCCTGTGAGGAGATCTGAACACGGGACCTATAGTTTACAGGTCCACTTCGCTAACCACTACACTATTTTTACAAGAGATACTCGCTCACTCACTCACTGAGTAATTGTTATTCGGCTCGGTTTACGCGGTCTGGCAAACACTATAAAAGTGACTTCCAGTAGATCTCAATACACCGTGCACTGCAGCCTTGATAAACTGCCATGTGCCGTGAGGGTCAGCCTCATCCTTTTATCCACACCACTTACTGCCACCACGGCATTGATGCAGGGACTCCGAAGTTAGCAGCACAGTGACAGAAAGAACGTAATAAAATGAAAATACTTCACCACGGCCCTGAAGAAGGACATTCAGATTTTAGCCCAGGGGATGAAAACAGATTCATGTGAGGATGCTGAGTGAAGACCACAGAGTGGAAGTCTGTCTGTCTGACCTCACGCACCCTATGTGTTACATCCGAATGAGACGAGGCGTCAGGAGATGCTGCATTGTGACATACCATTGAGATGAAATAGAATTTGCGATTCGTCGTTACATAGACAACTTGACTTGGGTTGAAGTATTGAGTCTGTGCAGACAGCGTGAAATATACACACATTTTATTCCCTCTTTAAGTCGATAAATATTCATGGGATATCAGCCTCTATCATTTCAAATACATGGATACCCTCCAGCATACGGATCTGTTGTTAGGAGTCTGAGAAATGAATACAACTGCTGTAAACGGGCGTTTCAAATGTCCTGCTCTTACCAATTCCAAGCGCGTAGGTAAGTACCGTGGTCATAGGGGATCTGGCAGAGGCAGATGGCTCTGTCACCTGTAATTCACGTCTACCACAGATGACCCCCTGGGCTGATTTAGCCTCAAAGAGCAATTTTAGGGTCCGTGTTATTGTCTTGTATCACGACAGATCAGACAGGGAGGCTGGGTGTTGTCTAGTAACTGGGAGTTCTCTGTATTTCCAGTACAACTCTATCTAGGCTGATCCTATTATTGTTAATGGTATCACGAGAAGAAATTTACCTCAAAGTACTCCATTTGTGCTATTTGTCGAGGATCAAACTACTTCTGAGAATCAGGTATGTCCATAAGATGAGCTTATATAGTTCACTGTTCAGAGCTCCTAAGCACGATTGTCAATATGGAGAAAAAAAATCCAACATGAAAGGTCCTCAAGGAGTCTGTATTCCTCTAACCATGGAAAGTGATTTAGTGCTTATCTTTTCCATTCTCAGTGGCCACGTCGACATTTAGCCAGCAATGATTTTGGGTGATCTTCGGTCCAGCGTCGTGACCACACTTAAGGGACAAAGTAGTTCCTTGTGCTGTAGCACCGCTCCTGGAAAAACACTCTTTTTATAAAGGTCCAACCAAGCCTGAACATCATTAGTTACATCAGAACATGCACAGGACCTAAACACCACTTTAAATGCTCGTAGGAGCTTGTTCTGAATTCTGGGGTGGAGGGGGGTGGGGGTGCTTCTGTAAATTATAGGGTTATAGCTTTTTCTCTCATTAACGTAATATGCAAAAAGATTATTCCCTGGCATGCACTTGGTTTGCTCTGCTCTGCTGAAATGCCAGACATTTTATAAACCGTTGGCAGACGAAAATATCTAATAAAATGCTTTAGTCCCCTACAATTTGCTTTAGAAGTTATTTCCCACTGTTGGGAAAAGTATCAGTTGGCTCTGAAAATATACTGTTGCCGTGATTGGAAGAGACTGGGAAGGAGATATTATTACCCCTTGAGACAAAATGGCTTATGTCTTAGAACTGTTCTTTACTCTGACAGATACAGTTGTTTTCTCCACATCGGTTCTTGATTAGAACCAATTTGATGCATCTCTTTTTCCCACCCATCAAAGAGAGACCCGTGAAACGATTTTCTGTGTTGATAGAAGACAGGACCTGACAAGCATATGTACCTCGCAGTGTTCTGTACAGACCTTCCGGGGGGGCATGTGCTGAATCTGAAAAAGTAGGCACAGTTGTCGGCTCACACGGACAGATGATGTGTTGGAGTGACGCATGAAACAAAAAACAGACAACACATTGCCCAGCGGTGTGCGCAACGCTCGTCACTAAGGCGGGCGGGCACATGTAACCTGGTAAGGGCATTACATAGCATAGGGCCTGATTCCTTGGGTCGTTATTCGATTTCGTGGGTGTATGATTATGTGTGGCTACATGCCTTGAGTGTGTCTGCATTCCTGTTTTCTATTAAACTATGATAGTAAAACAAAAAAACGTGCGAAGTGTCGACATTTTGCCAGTCCTCACTGTAACAAGAAGCTTTATCTGACTTGGGGTTAGGGTTGGTTAATATTAAATGTTAGAGTTATATTTAGGCTCAAGTTTTGGCATTAAGGGATACGTTTAGGAGTTAGGGTTAGGTCAAGATTAAGCAAAATGGTTTGATTATTGAATTTATGGTATAGTGAAGGTTAGAGTTTAGCAAAAATTACGCTTAGAGTTTAGCAATAAAATAAGAGAACACTTATATCACACATTGGGTCTCGATGAACGAAATAAATTAAAGATAAAATCTCAACTGTACATTGTGTAAATTGTTAAGAACACAATGATGTCACAACAGTCAATGGAAAACCAAAGGACCAACTGATTGAGCGCTGGATTAAAACTGTCACTGAAAATCAATGTAAACAATTGAAATCAGAGGCTGTGCCAAATTGCGTGAATTTTCTTACAGAAACACAGTGTGACTCAGTAGTGTGTATCTCCCCCACGTACCTGTTTGCACTCTCGAAAACGTCTGGGCATGCTCCTGATGAGACGGCAGATGGGGTTCTGGGGGATCTCCTCCAAGGTCCAAATCAGGGCATCAGTGAGCTCCTGGGCAATCTGTGGTGCTACTGGGCGGGATTGGATGTACCCAGAGGTTCTCAGCTTGATTTGGGTCCTAGGAACGTAAGGACCAGTCAATGTCATCCAGACCTGCCTACACACTGGCCGCATGAGTTTGAGCATTGTCCTGTAACAGGAGGAACTCAGGGCCCACTTTACCAGTGTAAAGTCTGGCGATGGGTCTGAGTAATTTCATCCAGGATTACAGCATTCAGGGCACCGTTGGCTAACATGTGGAGGTTGGTGCAACCCTTCAAAGATATGCCTCCCCAGACCGTCCCTGACCCACTGCCAAACCGGTCATGCTAGATGATGTTCTACAAATTGTATGTAACTGCGTGTAACTGTATGTTGAAGCAACTACTATCTTCATCTCTCATCTGGGGGTCTGATATCAAGTTCAGTGAATTTATTGAGTAGGACCTTACTTCATCTCAGCTTTCTTTCATAGTGTATTTTGCGTTCTCTCTGTCTCATGAGTCGCCCGCACCTCTAAAAACTCGGTACAGAGAACTGACCTTTACCATCCATTATATCCGTCTCCCTGGGCCTGCTTGGCTATGCTCTGTGTGGAGAACACAGTACGGCTGGGCAGTAGAACCCATCAATGTCATCTCCTTCCCCTCCAAGGCACCAAGGCAGCTAGGGCCTTCTCTTTGGCATAGACCAAAGGAAGGAGATAACATCTGCTATCTTGTTAAGCCCCCTCCCCACAGGTTTAGGACTGCCGAGATGTCTTTGTCATGCCAGACCCTCTGTTATCACAGGTGTGAGATGCTTTATTTGCTTCTAGAAAACAGCTGGCTGGCAACATGTGTTTGTACTGCGGCATGGGTCCGCGTTGGTGACTGGAATAGAGCAGATCATGTCTGTGCTAGGAATGCTGGGTCGGACCATGATGCTCTTGTTTTGAGCGGCAGTGCTGCTGAGAAGGCTAAGCATCGTTTTTCCTACTGTTCTACTCAGTTTGAACTTCTAGAGAAGCGTCATGAAGTCCCAACTTACTTTTGTCAAAGACCTGAGGTGTCTCTCTGACTTTGTATGTTGTTTGTTTACGGCAACTTCAGCAATAATCACTTCACACCAAAGTCAATGTTCTGGGAAAACGCCTTGAGGGGAGTTATGATGCGAACTACACTCCTGGGAATGGAAGAGTGGCAGAGAGGCTGATGCAGGAAAAAAGACACATGATTAATCCTCTGGAATGAGGCCCATTGGGGACGATCCAGTTTTGGGATCAAAGCCTTATTTCCAGTCAAAAGCATTTTTGTCCCAACAGTGTTAGGCTTGTCTTTGATATGACTAATCTCTGTACGGACACGATCATACCCAGCCTTTCATGTTCCTAGAATTGATACTCTATGTTTGATACTGTAGACTATATTGGAAGCTTTGGCCTCTGATGCCTCATATGGCTTTGTTCAGGCACGAGAGGGGTGTGTTTTATTATGACCAATACACCCCAGTTAATAGCTGTTTTTAAGCACTGTGCCTGGACACAGCCCTCAGACATGATATATTGGCCATATACCACAAACCCTTGAGGTGCCTCATTGCTATTATAAACTGGTGGTTTGTAAGGGTTAGCGTTACATAGTTAGTTTTGTCATACCCATATACCCCAGCTTTAAGGGCATAACATTATTCTAATTTTATTTTTCTTGTTTATAATTAAACATCACTTTAACCAGTTTGCAAACTTAATTGGTGCAGCAAAAAGTCATATGATGTCATACCGCGGGTATAGAGTCTGATATACCACAGTTTACAGCCAATTAGCATTCAGGATTCAATCCAACTGGTTAATAATCTCATATATCTTCTGAATCTAAAATGTAAAATGTACTCAGTAATTTGACTAATTTACTAGGTATTAAGTGCCATGATTAGGTACATTACCAAAGTAGTTTCATGCAAAATGTAAAACTTAGATGTAAAATATGGATATGTAGTAATTGAAGAATTCTTCCAAGGCCATACCTCTAGATTCTCATCAAGGCTCCCTGCCTGGTCTAAAGACCATATAAACAAAAACGGCAAGCAAAACACTTTCAAAGATGTCTTCGATGTAGTAAAGTATTTCTTAACATTCAAGAGGTTCATTTGGTGTTTCAAAAGGTTTTTTCAATGCCTTATAGTAATTTATTCTCTTTGCTGAGTGCTTAATCGTCTTTTCTATGTAGCCAGTCCTCTTATTGCTTTTAACTCTGAACTTAAACTCAAACATTTCTTCCCCAGCATTCAGATGAAGATAAAATATTCATCAAACACACCATGATTTTGTGACACACCATGATTCGCATATCAAACCAAACTTTTTTAAACCGGAACATTTCTTTTTTGGGTGAGTCACTGATGGGCAATGTTAATCATTCTCCGGTAATTGCATTATTGGAGGGCTTTCTTGTGTGCGGAGGTGGTCAGGGCTATGTAAAAGCACTGACATGCTCTGAGCTGTGTTTTTTTTTAGCCTGACGGAGAATGTGGTTGTGGAGAACCAGCACTGTTAACTATCCGCGCCTGCTGGAAAGGAAAGATCACAGTGTTATGTAGGTCACTGGGTTCATGTAGGAGTGCATCGATTCTTTCTACAAACCTCCTATTATAATGTACACTTTGAGCTCTGAATGGGGGGGTCAAACTAGCTGAGAAATTGCTATGATTACACTCTTAACACAAAGATAGAGAGAAAAGGGAATGACAGAGAGCTAGCAGAGTGGCACTGCTTCTCAATAGGAGAAGCGTTTTTGATCCTTTCTATTCCCTCTGTCCCAATGACCTGCCTCACCCTCCATCCGGTTGAGGTAACTCCACAATGCTGTTTCTTACAATGCACTGGTGTCCTGCTGGGTCGGATGCGGGTCCTCAGTAATAACCATGGAGCTGTGAGCAAACAAGCAGTAGCCAATCACAATAGCTCCAGGGCCCTGAGGTGGCAGACTGAGGTTGCAGCCAGTAATGTCAGCTCTTATTAAAGGGGCTTGAGATGTATTGGCATTGCTGTATGCTCACTCCCTCTCTACTTCGCTATCTCATTCTGTCTCTCTTTTTCTCCCTGTTTCCCTCTGTATAAGTCCCGCTCTCTCAATGTAAACTCCCACATCAGTGCATTCCCCACCCCTATCGCTATCTTGTAACGTGGCTCTATCCCATATAAATACCATGTTCTAATTCAAATTAGGAGCAGGTTTTAACAACGTCATAGGCCTGTAGCGGAGGCTAACACCAGCGAAAACAGCCGGGCAATGAGGGGTCCCATTAAAGTGACTGAGGGGGTGATTGAGCCATACCATATGAAACACATTGTTGGATCATTGGGGGGTGGCTAGCAAATGTCTCCACATCTCCCCTCCACATCACGCCACTCATTAGACACAGTTGAGCCTGTCCAATGCCACAAACGTGACATATTGACATTTTGGGTCTAGCACAGCTAGTGTTCAACTGTAAATGTCTCTGTGCAATTATCCTGGAAAGCACATTTATTGATTTCTCTAGTTAATATGTGGATGACACATTTTAACCACAGATAGACTGCTTCTTTATGAACACAAAACACCAGCTCAGTATAGTTTTTTTTTATGTACAGTGCTCCACCACTGTCTTCTGAAAAACAAAAGTGTATTGAGAAACCCCTGGTTTACAACCGCCTTTTGTGGTTTTGGATCACACTGAAACACTGGACGAGAGTCTCTATCCAAAAAGCTGCTGCGAGGAGAACTGTCTGGTTGAGTATATTGCTGTTCCAACAAAACAACTCTTGACTCACTCTCTTTGAACTCTACTGTTGTTGTTCCTCATTTGTGTGTTAACTTAAGTTGGACTGAAGGGCACCTGAGGCTGTTCGGGCTGCATACATTCATTGAATAGGGACTGTTTCCATGCTTGTATTTGCGGTTCCCATTTGGAAAAAGGATGTCGGAGGAATCTGAAGTCTGCGCTGCACTCCATACCATATACATAACTCACTCTCTGACAGATTTATGAAACTCTCCGCAAATGCAATTAAATACTTAATCTTAAGGTGTTATTATTACGCCTTTTAGTTTTTGATACAATGCAAAATGATTGCTGCTGTTATGTATGATAACAGATCTCAGAGGAATGTTGTCATTCTCACGCAAGTTCAGAGGGTAGGTGGACTGACTGGCATGCCCCGTGGCGATAAGTAGGTAGGTCTCATTGATCATCTTTTTTGAAGTGTGACTAAAGTGTTTCCAATGTGTGGGTTTGAGTGATTGAAGCCGAGGCTGCAGGCGCATAGCGCAAAAAGGCTGTCTGGTTTGTCTCCGTCAGCTGTCTAAAATGTTATCATTAGACCTCGTCAGCTGTCAGTTTCAGTGTCTTGTATCTGATTGATCAACATTTTCTGGTGTCATCAGTGGTACACCATCCTCTCATGCTACCTTCTAGACTCTTCCATAGATCTAAGAGTATTATCTTTGGATTCAGTTATTGTGTCACTGGTGAGTTGCTTGGTACAATCATTTTGGTTTTAGTTATTCTAATCCAGAATCCCTTTGGAAGCTCTTAGCCATGTGTCTCTCTAGCGATGTCTGTGAACTTTCAACATGATTTCGTATGCTGCAGTGCGCCCTCTCTTCAGAGTCAAACTTAGAAACTGTCTGCAGTGCCAGCCTAATCAAAGATAGTTTTTCACAAGGGATAGTTTCAGTGTAGTTTGGTGACATTTCCATACTCAGGCATACGAGAACACTTCAGATCTGCAGCGTTATCACACATGTTTGCTTATAACTTGTAATTTGACGAAATTCTCACTGAATGAAAATGAATATAACATAAAATAGGTTCACTTATTCACCACAAATCAAATAAAACAGCCAATAGGCCTACTCAAAATAAGTTATAGGCTATTGCTATGCAGCACCTAACAAAAAATGCATTCCTCTAAAATTGAACAATAATTTTAACACAAGGTCTTTCAAGAGTCTTTGATCTTTTATAAAATTTCTGAAATGTTGTATTCTTTCTTGGCAACATTCTATAAGCAACTAATTTGCAAGACAGCCTCAGCTGTACCGACACGACCCGGTACAGTCCTCACTCGAAACCATACGGAACGCTGCGGAACTGCAGAGCACCGCAACCTCACTTTGGGATGCCACTGCAGATGCTTGTTCTGAAAATAACAGTCCTAGGCCCACATGACTTGACCAATTCCATTAGATTTTATGTCTGTATTGATATGTTTCTTGCATGCGAAGTTGAAATGTAATGATTAGCCTAGTGGCAACCATCCCACAGTGACATGTCGGTGTCCACATTTAGGACTTTTCCACTCACATCACCCCAATGATGCCAGCTATTTGCTAGTCAATGGGAGTACTATCTGTCACACTTTGCCCACCTCCTGTAGTTTGGACATTGGTTAGGAGTGCAGCAAATCGCTTCCTTGCATCCCACCTTGAGTGATCTCTGACCACATTATTCTATTAAAAACCAAGTCTTGCAATGCAGAGTATTTATGACTTCTTGTCGGGTTACTACATTCGTTTCGAAAAATTACAAATTTTTTGATTCTATCATAATACAATTTGAAGTTCACATTAAGGGAAATGTATTTTCTTGTAAGTTCTTTCTGAGTGCTTTGTGTATCGAATGAAATTACATAGTCAATGGGGTAACTGTAGCCGTTATTTGGGCAGAGACCATCAGCTTGTTCACGTTCGCAGAAGTATAATATGGGTATGAGTTATCAACAAAGCATGCATACAGTGGGGAGAACAAGTATTTGATACAGTGCTGATTTTCCTGGTTTTCCTACTTACAAAGCATGTAGAGGTCTGTAATTCTTACCATAGGCACACTTCAACTGTGAGAGACGGAATTAAAAAAAATCCAGAAGATCAAATTGTATGATTTTTTTTATAATTAATTTGCATTTTATTGCATGACATAAGTATTTGATACATCAGAAAAGCAGAACTTAATATTTGGTACAGAAACCTTTGTTTGCAATTACAGAGATCATACGTTTCCTGTAGTTCTTGACCAGGGTTGCACACACTGCAGCAGGGTTTTTGGTCCACTCCTCCTTCTCCAGATCCTTCAGGTTTCTGGGCTGTCACTGGGCAATGCGGGCTTTCAGCTCCCTCCAAAGATTTTCTATTGGTTTCAGGTCTGGAGACTGGCTAGGCCACTCCAGGACCTTGAGATGCTTCTTACGGAGCCACTCCTTAATTGTCCTGGCTGTGTGTTTCAGGTTGTAGTCATGCTGGAAGACCCAGCCATGACCCATCTTCAATGCTCTTACTGAGGGAAGTAGGTTGTTGGCCAGGATCTTGTGATACATGGCCCCATCCATCCTCCCCTCAATACGGTACAGTAATCCTGTCCCCTTTGCAGAAAAGCATCCCCAAATATGATGTTTCCACCTCCATGCTTCACAGTTGGGATGGTGTTCTTGGGATTTTACTCATCCTTCTTCTTCCTCCAAACACGGCGAGTGGAGTTCAGACCAAAAAGCTCTATTTTTGTCTCATCAGACCACATGACCTTCTCCCATTCCCCCTCTGGATCATCCAGATGGTCATTGGCAAACTTCAGACAGGCCTGGACATGCGCTGGCTTGAGTACGGGGACCTTGCGTGCGCTGCAGGATTTTAATCCATGACGGCATAGTGTGTTACTAATGGTTTTCTTTGAGACTGTGGTCCCAGCTCTCTTCAGGTCATTGACCAGGTTCGGCCATGTAGTTCTGGGCTGATCCCTCACCTTCCTCATGATCATTGATGCCCCACGAGGTGAGATCTTGCATGGAGCCCCAGACTGAGGGAGATTGACCATCATCTTGAACTTCTTCCATTTTCGAATAATTGCGCCAACAGTTGTTGCCTTCTAACCAAGCTGTTTTCCTATTGTCCTGTAGCCTATCCCAGCCTTGTGCAGGTCTACAGGTCCTTACACATCTCTCTGGTCTTGGCCATTGTGGAGAGGTTGGAGTCTGTTTGATTGAGTGTGTGGATAGGTGTCTTGTATACAGGTAACGAGTTCAAACTGTTGTAGTTAATACAGGTAATGAGTGGAGAACCGGAGGGCTTCTTAAAGAAAAACTACCAGGTCTGTGTGAGACGGAATTCTTACTGGTTGGTAGGTGATCAAATATTTATGTCATGCAATAAAATGCAAAGTAATTATTTAAAAATCATACCATGTGATTTTCTGGATTTTTGTTTTGGATTCCGTCTCTCGCTGTTGAAGTGTACCTATGTTAAAAATGACAGACCTCTACATGCTTTGTAAGTAGGAAAACCTGCAAAATTTGCACTGTATCAAATACTTGTCCTCCCCACTGTATCTGTTGCATACGCCAGTTTGATAAATCCCAATAATTTTGTGCACACGCATATCGTAGGATTTCCACATACGCCACATTTGAGTTCGAAACGTACGCAAGCTTGATACATAAGGCCCCAGGTCTGTGCATGTAGTACCTGACAGCTAGCGCCTGAGATGTGGCCCAGCGCCTTCTCTTTGATGTGTCACTGTTGCAGACTGAACATGATGAGCCCTGTCTCCCCTCAGAACACCTCCTCCCGGTATGCTTCATTGCATTGCCTCAGGCAGTCAATACAGATCTGCATGTTCATGACAATATATTTCATTATTCACAATTATGTTTCGCTGAAAAAGAGAGAGCTTGACTGATTACTTTTTTCTCATAGCTCAGTTAAAATGTGTGACTAACGTCAGTCTGGTTCTGTGGGGGATCGTTTTCGGGAGGCGGTTTTGCAATGCAAGCTATGTCAAAGCTTCAGGAACCTTCTGACCAGTCATTGAACACTGAGACAAACGATTAGACAAATGACATGCCTTATCCATACAGTGAATTCAGAGTCTTTCAATTTTAAACCAAATGGAGTAAGAGGACAATGTAGAAGGCTTGAAGGTGTGTGGAGTTTGGATGACGTTAAAACGCTAATAGGATCACATGCAAATAGTTGAGCTGAAGATAAAAATTAGGGAAATTGCTGAAATCTAGGACTAGAGGGACCGGTGGGAGGGCTAGAGCAGACCAGCCAATATGCCCTTCACACTTTTGCACTGCACACCTAAGGGGAATATATTAGATGCTACCCTGTCTGGCAGACCTTCCTACTCCATCACCCTACAGGGGCTGGGCTGAGCCTAGTGTGACCCTGAGCATGAAGGCTACCATTGCCAGTGTCCTCGGACTGGCACTGTTCAAGTTAATGGGTGTGTTGTGGAGCTAGTACCAGCACAAACAAATCTTCAGCCCTCTCTCGCTTTCCCTCTGTTCTTTCTCTATCTCACCCTCCCTTTCCTCACTTATCTCTGTCTTTCTTTATCTCTTTCCCCCCTCTTATCCTTTCCTACTTTGTCTTCTCTCTCTTTTTACCCTCTCCCCCCTTGGTCTCTCTCGGACAGATGCCACCACCCTGCCAGCACTGCCGTATGTTTTCCAGTGTCTCTGTCATGCCCAGGGGTCAGAGGTGAGAGGGACCCAGCGGTGCCTCTATGGAAGTGTGACTCCAGCCCTGTCTGGGCTTTGGGCTAGGCAGAGCTGGGGAGCGTTTCCTCTTGGTGCTCGGTGGTGTTTGGGGACTATGGGGAACACAGTTTCACGGTAGGAAGATTATGCCCAAACTCGTCCTGTCTGCGGGAGAGAGGAGAGCGAGAGAAGGAGGGATGTTTTTAGCTGATAAGAGGGGAACCTGGTATGGTTGTCTGCAGCAGCAAGCTATTAATGATTAGTGCCAACAAGTTCTCCGTTCCTAGCTGTCGTTCTGCCACCAATGTTGTGTCCGGCAATTATTTGCTTGTTTTGACCTGCCTATTTAGCTTGCACATTTCTTGCATTTTTTCATTGCCACAAGCATAAAATCCCTAGAAGGGCGTCCCTTTTTGAGCTACCGGAACCTGGCACCTGTTCAGTTGACGCTCAGTGTCGATTAGGTCACATGATTTCTTGCCAATTCTAAGACGGTGCACCTAATAAACTGGCCACTAAGTGAATGATTTGCATGCCAAAAAATCTCCTTTGAATTGAATTGACTCAGGAAGAATCTTTCCACTTTCCCCTGTCATATCCTTAGCTCCTATGGGACTGTGCGTTGTTTACACACCATCTGTGGAGGTACTTGATTTTGACCCTTAAGATTAATTCCAAATAGTTAATTAATCAATGTGACCAATTAATTTAATATATATAGAGTATTAAAATTACACAAATATCAAATATAGAAGTTTTCCGGAGATTGAAGATACAGACAGGAGTGAGGAAAATGCAAGAGAGCTTCCCCAAACTCCATTCTGGTGTATATTTCCAAACAAAATGAGGGAGGTCGGTTTACTAATATGAAAATACAATGACTAGTCCTGCAGAATAGATTCCCTTATAATCTAGGGACACATTTCAATCTGTCCCTCCAACCACCATATTGTAAAACAGAGAGATCTACTCATGGTTTCAGCATAGGGTGATTAAGGCATAACCCTAAATTCTGTAGTCAGACCAGCGATAAATATTTGTAACATCAACATTCTGATAATAGAACATGACCAGACACACAGAGTATAGGCAAAGAAAGGACAATTAAGGACAATAATGAATGGCTTGTACTAAATAGTTTAGAATCATCGAATATGAAAATAAAGATAGAATTTAAATTTTTCGGTTCCTTCAGCTGCAGCCCACAGATCTCAGAATAATTGTTCCATTTCAGGGTGGGACCTTCTACGATGGAGCCGATAGCAACAGCTTTTAATCAAATGGGCTTTTCCTCCTCCCTGCTGTTTTCACATAAGCTTTTCTTTGCCTCTCGACTGGACATGTTGGATATAATGAAAAAACAGAGAACTCACAACAATGAGTTATGAATACCATTTCTTCTCCACTGGGTGACAGGGAATGTTATGTTTGGACAGAGGGTGCTGCACTCTGAACTGACCTTCCTTCCTGGTTCCTGATTGTTGCAGCTCTACTGGAACCTATGGAGATGGAGGCCTGCATACTACAGAAAATGTGCAGAGCAACAGTTGTATTACAGGTTAAACCTGGACCTTACAACACTACAGTAACTAACTCAAGTAAATAAGTACATTTAAAGAGAGTGCTTTGAAACCATAACTCTATAAGTAGCCTAAGAAATCCTGATGCTCATAATAACTGTGGCGCTTATAATAATAAAATAATATGCTACTGCTATAATACTAATATAAGTACTACTACAAGTAATATACTAAAACTACCATACAATAATTTATATTAATGCTAATAGACTTCTACTGCCACCAACACTATGAAGAAGACCTGGATTTTAGGGGGTGTTATTTTTATTTCAAAATGTTAATTACCTGCCTTTCACCCCTTGTATATCATTAAATATGTTGAAGTAGATTGCTGAGAGGACGAATCTTTGTCTAGAATTGGGGACTCCGGTTCTTTTTTTCTAGTTATACGCATGTAATGATATCCGATAGGAAAATATGGGCGAATAACTTTTCGAAAAAAACATCCCCAGCAGACCTATTAGTGTTACTGCTAGTCTAGTGGGTCATTAGGCTACAGCATGGACCACACAGTCTGCACAATGGAACACACACAGCCAATCCACTGCACCACGTCAGTGCTCGAAACAGACATGAAGATAAATGATGAAGTAGCGAGCCAAGGCACAGTACAGGACTCCCTTGCTGTTTGGTGGGTTTGGCTGATCTCATGGATTTCCTGTTCTCCTCAATGGAAGTTTGGTCTCCCACAGTGTGGGAGTATTTTGTTATACTTTGAGGTCAGAGGTTATATTACTGACAAAAGGCCCATGGTATTATTTGTAAGTGGCTGGATTCATGTATGGATGTGTAAATGGTGTGGTCAGTGAAGAGAGACTACAATCAACCATGGGATTATTTTTATTGTCGGCGCACAATGTCAGAGGGCTGGTACATCCTTCTTTAAAAAAATAAATGTTAGTGCAAATTGACTCCAAATAACCCCTCCAAGAGATTTTATTTGAAACACAGGACATTTGGATTTGTTATAAAAATTGTCCTTGTTAAATATGTAGTCTGCATCCAGTGCAGTGTGCCATGTACCAGCCACAGCTGTAGAAGGTGTTGAAGAAATGTCTGATACATACTGAAACACATTTGGTTGTGTTGCGCTCAGGGCAGCATTTTAGATCTGAATCCATACAACTACACTACTTTTTTTGCAAAAGGAAAACTCTCAAGTCCAGAGAGAGAGAGAAGCTGTGAATGTGTTTTTTTAAACATAGCTACGGGAAATGTATAACATTTGTTTCCATTTGAGACCATGGTAAAGTCATGGCATTTTCCCCACTTAAAATGGTTATCCTCATGTGTTAGAGTGATAAAGAAGACTGTCCATAACGGACTGAATTTGGATTGTCTTCAAAGAGTATATTTCCACTTCTCTGCATGCCTTGTTAGCAAAGAAACCGTCTCAATGACCTCAGACTGCACAGACGTGCAGCGTTTTACAGATGTGCACTAAATTACCCTCAAAACTGCTCAATGATCTGCGACATTGTGACCTGTACTGAATGTATGCAGGAAAAATATTTTTAAATAAGAACCCCTCTCCAGAGAGGCCAGTAAAAGCAAAGCAGCAGTCTATGCATTTAAATAGAAATATTATTATAATGGATGAATGGACCTTGTGACATCGCATGCTCTCTGGTTTCTCTGTCCTTTTGGGGGCACAGGGGTGGAGTCTGACAATTAAACTTTGGAGCCCATGTTGGATAAACAAGTTGAAACAGTGGAAAACAACTCTTGATCCTGTATCCAAATACTTGTTTCAAGGGGCTCTGGACCCCCATAGAGACTAAGATTTATAAGAGCCTCCTTTTTGTACTTTGTTTATTTCCCTGCAGTAGCTGTACAAAGGATATATACAGTATGTTGTGGGTTTGTAAAAGTAGTGTGTGTGTTTGTGTGTGTTTCAGTGTGTCTGACTGACTGTACATTGAGGGAAAAAAGTATTTGATCCCCTGCTGAATCTAACATTATAATTATAGACTGACCATTTCTTTGTCAGTGGGCAAATGTACAAAATCAGCAGGGGATCAAATACTTTTTCCCCTCACTGAATGTGTGAAGGCCAGCCATAATGTTCTCCAATATGCTCACTTTGTCGACTGAGAAATTCCTCTCATTGTCACTAGGCCTGTGTGGTAACCCTGTGATTGTTTGTTTACTAAAGGAATTGGAAGTTATTGTACTTACCAATTTCTCAACTCACTGCTCCAACCACCCAACTACCTTATAGTAATAAACAGTTAAGGAGATTACTTGTAATTATCGTATATGAAAAGGTTTCTCTATAGTTCGGTGGGGAGAGTGTTGTGTTCACAATAATTGTTAATTCTGAGGTGGGATTGAACGAATAATGTGCACGGGCGACATGTGCCCATTGGCCTTAACGACACACAGGTTCCTAGAGCACAGACAGGTGACGTCGGTTAATCGGCCAAAATGATGCGTGTCTCCTTTATCAACAAACGGGGTTCTGAGGCTACATGGGGGGTTGGAGCAGCACCCCTACTTCCCGCAGCTATGCACAGATACTGCTATAATTGCCTGATTAGACTACAACAATTGTCATGATGACAAATTCATTTAAAAAACACAGACATTATTTGTGAAATATTTTCTATTCACACTAGATCTTTTATAAGAGGTATACTATATTTTCTGTTTTTTCTCAACCATAGTATTTTGTTTGCGATTCTGTTTAACTTGGAGCAGGACTAGACGTCATATGTCACTGGTCGTTCCACTTCAATACCTTCTGAGCAAGACCTGGTTTTTAGATCTCAATAGCTGATGACGGAGTATCTGTTGGGAAACTGTACCACGTAACTGAGCAACAATTATGATTTTTGATGTTTACATAATTAAATTCTCAGAGGCAAATCTGGCCACAAGTCTCATTCATCTTGATAAACCTAATGTAGTGTAAAACCACTCTTAAACTGGCTTATTGACTCACCTTACGTCAGATTAATTGCTATAATTAACTTAAATCAATTAGCAATCCCAGGCACCGTTAGCTGGTTATTCTCTGCAATGAGCAAGTCAAAACACTGCCTTACTTGTACACTTTAATAATAATGATATTTCTTCATTAATTTTCTTAATGGAAATGTAAGATGGTAATTATCTTCAGGATTGTCAATTCACTGCCATTTTGCATTCAGTCCATAAACTAACCAATTTCCATTTTCTGTCTTTCTCTGCATTGTCCATGGGTGATGTGGATTCGTGTTCAATTGCATCCATCCCTCCTCAGGTAAGAATGTACTTCAATATACTTGTGTTAAGGTCCTGGCTGTCTTAGTCTTATCCCTGGCTAGGCTGCCCACAAGCACCTGGTTGGGTTATAAACATCAATAAATGTTTGTAGGGCATTCTGAAAGGCTCCTTTACACTTTCTTTCCTCCATCTCTCATCTAGCTGATCATATACTCATGCTAATAAAGATGCAGACAAGAATAAATTAAGGGCAGTGAAAGAAAATAAATAGAAGAATGATAAGGAAATAGGGACAATTAGAGCCGTGCACATACTCTGAAAGGAGCTGCAGGAAAAAAAAAACATGGTTACCAAGCCCTCGTCTTGACCCTGAGTGGCTATTGAGATGAGAGACAGGGAGGGGATGGACTGAGATGTGCAAGAACTAGATAACACATAAGAATGCCATTGGGTAATTGAGACATCAATCAAGGAGGTTATTTCCGGGTAATTGCTGGCTCATTCAGTGTGGCTGTATTGAATGTGAAGAAGGGCTGTGTGCCCTCAGAAGTCATTCAGGCCTCTACAATAGACCATGTAGTCAGCTGCACTGCTCAATGGCTTATCACCAAGGCCAAAATATTTTGTATTGTGAAGGCTACTTCCTATCTGTGTCCTCCAGCACTGCGGTTAGGTATGGTTCTTGAAGTTTGTCCAGATCTATAGTTATATACCAAATAATTTTGCAGTTTGTAACAACAATAGCATGGGCTGAATGTTAGTGGAGAAAGGCAACAAGCTGCTTCTTACTGATGAATTAAATCAGTGGTTATATTTTCAGTTTCATGAATATAAGAGACTGAGTTTTAGTTAGTTTAGATTTGTCTTGCTTGTTATTACGGGTAATACAGAGCATCATTAATATTCAATTCCACATGAGTTGATTTAAAACAATAACACAGCCCAACTCCTTAGGGTATACCCAGCGTAAGCATTCTTACACACATGCACACACGCGCCAGCTCACTCTCAAGGTAAATTATTTATTTATGAGCATAATGATTCTTTTAATCTTCCATTTTCTGCTCAAGTGAGTTTAGTTTAGCTTGCAGTCGTACATGGCTGAGGAAGAGGATGGATTTTAATTACTTGGCTGAGTATGTTTTTAATACTTAGGTATCCATCCACCTTAACCAGAGTGGGGGAAAATGTGTGTTGGCGATTTCATGTCACTTCCTTATATAATGAACGACATTTTAGCTAGACAAATGGGATTGTTCAGTTTAGTCTTTCTCTAACAACAACCATTAATGCAAGGTCCAAAAGATTATGTAACCGAATGCAGCACTTAGTTCTGATGACATAGCTTGACAGATTTTTTTGTAGGAACTTAAGAGCATTTTACATTTCCTGGTCTTAGGGTTCCACACTTTGTTCCTCAGGTTGAAAGAAGTAAAATCCACATGACATCAGCTAGATTAAATGATAAAGGCACTGAAAAGAATGTGTTGGTATACGATCAGTGCTCTGTTTACTATTTTATTGGGCTTCACAAAATGTGATAAATCTTCAACCAAACAAAGGAATTGAAAATTAAAAACATATAATAAATTGGAGAACATTACATGTAATGACTCATTCAATATCTATCTTACCTGATAATGTTTTATGTCCTCCAGATATGGAAATAAAAGATGACGAGTTCAACAAGAAACTGAGACTTCCCCATAGGTTCTCTGACAGTCGTGAACTATCTGATGCAATACTACAGACAAAAGTAACATAGTAGTGCTAATTTGAATTACCATTGAAGATATAAACGTAAGTACCCATAGGTATAATGCATTTAATTACTAAAAATAATTATGATGATAATTGAATTACATTTCAATCTAAATGTATCACGGTAAGTTCTAAAATAGGTATTATAGGCAATATTTCATATAATAAGCCTTTAAAATGCCTAATCTACAATTTATTGTTTTAGTGTCCCTACAATAACATTTGAATGGATTATGATACAGACATGCGGTTTATTAAGACATTATCGTTTTAATTAGAGGAGTATCTGCACTATTCGCTAGATTAGCTGTGGGTTTTGAATAAAAGTTCTATGATACTGTCCTTGGAATAGTGCTGGATCATTGACATTAGATCACCTCCTAGAAAACAGTGTTTTTTCGGCTTACCCATTCCCATCTCTTATTGTGTTACAGTACGATAAAAGGAAAATATCCAAGGAGAGAAAGATAGTAATGGCCTTTAAAACTAGAGAGGCCAAGTGAGTCATTTTAAACTCAAACACCTCTGCCATCCTTGACTGTGCTTGACTCTTCCTCTGTCTTTTTACTCTCATGTTTATCTTGTTTGAATATTGATTTCACAATACAATAGCAAGTTAATGTTTTATAAGCCTTCAATTTGACATAAAATAATGCTTTGATATAATAAATATGATAAACTAGTACATGTTTAAAATGGCTGGCACAATCTTTAAAGGTCCATACAGTATCAGAAACAGCATACCCTGAGGCTTCTAAAGTACGCACTCCTGTCAAATAATGCAACATGTCAAATCTTTTTTCTAGAATAGACATATTTTCACACTAGTATGCGCAACATTAATATAAAGTAATTAACATTTTACCCTGACAGGGGACCAACAAGACCTGGCCTTTGTATTTTTTTATGCAACTTTGGATATAGAAGTTTTGTTTTCCATGTCCTATGAGTGGCTTGGGTAGGCACACAAGAGCCAGCTGACGGCAGAATTTAGCAAATAGCTTTTCATATTATTTCATGACCACATTGTGACACTTTCTCCAAGTAGAATAATTTATCTGTAATTTAAAAAAGTTGGGGGCCCAAAAACATAAATTACAGGCCATTTATTGCTGGCCCCATTTGCATGGATAAATAATTTCAACCAAACCCTCAGTGTCTAAATATACATAACTTTAGGAAAGGTGACTAGAGAGCAGACAGACTTGCAGCCTGGTCGGAGTGTGGAGCAACATCTTGATTGATCATCACCAGAACTTAACCTTCTCAAACGTATGTTTTCCATATACTATACTAAACCAAAGAATGTGTGATAATTATAATGAACTCTATAGGATATGCTATATTAAATCTTGGTCTGCTCACCGGGATGTGGGGTAAATCTTTGTCTTCCTTCTATCTTCTACTCAGTCTAGATTTTAAAGGATAAGTCTACAGTACATACTGGATCCTTTGACTTGGTTAAGGTAGTAGTTGTAGTATAGTCCTCTTTGCCAGGCTTTGATACAGAGGTATCAGCCATAAGTTATTCTGCTAGTCTCTGATAGCAGAGTTAACCTACCTAGCGCCAGCCCTTTGGGAGGTACTCTATATTGCTTGTCTGGATGAGAATGCTTGGCTGTCAGATTTACTGGAGTTGGGATTGTTCTGGATGGCAGGGGAAGGGTTTTAAGAAAAGAGACAGCTCTCCTCCTCCCTCCATCCCTCCAACTCCTCCCTCTCCCTCCCCCTACTAAGTCTCCTTTCTCAATGTCCAACCCTTGCTTCCCTGTCAGTGTGCGCAGTTTAGCTACACCAGAAGTCGGCAGTGGCATTTTACATCGTCATCCCAGGCTTCACTGCCAGAATAAAATCAGTCCTCCATACCAATGAAAGTGTCACTGATTTGTCAATCAGTGATTGACACCTTGACCAACCAATGACTAGCAACCCCCTAAAACATTTATTCACATATCTCATCCGGTTATTAGCGAAGGCTGGGTTTCAATTATTATTCAGCTAGCCATGAAGCCAACCTGATGGATGCATTAGCAGCAGTGATATGGAGATGTATTAGAATGGACGATCATGTCATCGTCAGGGACAGTGATCAGCGCAGATTGAATTGACAAATGACTACAGCATGTTAGTGTTGCATGGCCATTGATCTCATCTCTTTATTAGCACTCATACTAGATCAGTCTGCTTCAGCCTCTATTCACCCAGTCTTTTGTTGGTTTCCTGTTATCAATCACTTTAGATAGCATCATTGAAAATGTACGTATTTGGAAAAAACCCAAATGGATTGTATTCCTTTGTAGCTCAGTTGTTAGTGAGTAAGGCACCTGTAAATTCAAGGCATGGAGTTTGATTTCCCAGACCACCCATGTGGAAAATGCATGCGCACAAGACTAAGTCGCTGTGGATAATAGCAATGAGGTGGGTCATTGATGTGTTCTTGTCAATCACCACCTGGTAATCAACCACTTTCCTCTGTGTTAGTGTAGTGAAAAGAGTCCTCTAAATCATCTGTCAGTCATTTTCCATCACACAGATGTCCATTCATCAGAGCAACGGAGTGTTTCTGTGTGTCTGTGCCGATGTGTGTGTTCTGAGCCAGCATTAGTAGCCATGAGGGACGGTGTTGTCAGTTAACAGCTGCTCCTACTGAATCCTTTAGCAGACCCCCCTTTATGGTCCCTCTGTGCCTCACTATTAGATCACAGATCTGTACTGAAAAGCTCGATCAACAAGTTAGCCGGCTAACTTTGATAAGCAACCACAAAACAGATTTTTTTGGTTCATCTTCCAAGCACACTGATATGGGGACTCTTGTACTTTTCTAAAGTTAAATCATATCAAGCATTTATTTCTTAAAAGTGTGTAAAAGATAGGTTTGGTTGTTAAATCATTGAGCTTACGGTTTTACTTTATGGCACCTGGTGTGTCAGAACAGAGCTAATAACTGGACAGAATCATTAGCATAGTCCAAATGTATACATTTTAACTGTGCATCCCATGCAACATAAGCTTAATTGCAAACAGCAACCTACTCCAAAACACTTTGAACTAAGACTGGTGGTGTCCTTTAAAGAAAATGTCAATGTTGTATTCCTCAAATAAAGTTTTTATTTTCACTATATACATTTGATGTTCAACTGAACCTGATACTTCTTGTTTTTACCGGCCAGTTTTGTTCAAAATGGTATCAAAATGTTCAATTAACAACCATTAACATTAACCCCTAACAACAACCTTTAACAACCCGTAAAAACAACCCAGAACCCCGACTTAGCATTTGCTATCTACTGATTACATTCTTGCCGAATTTCAGAGGCTGTGTGTGGTGGCTACACATTTTTTTTTGCATAGTGCCCAGTTTGATGTCACCAAATTCTGCCTGCTGTTTTGTGAATATGCAGTCCAAAACAATCTGTGCTAGCACGAAGTGTTTTTGAGTTTGTCTCCTACAATGCCGCTTTTGTTGTGCAGGTCACACAGTTTCAATTAATGAATTTGGACGATTCTAAATATATAGGTCTAATGGTCCACCATGGAGGTCCTCTCTTTAACTGATCTATTCATGGATTTAATGGCACAATTAAATTCAGCCCCACTTGCAGTATTCATGTGGTATTTCCCATTGACAAATTACTGTGAAAAATATTTCCGAAATGAATCCTGGGCATTAGGCCAGTACCCAGCATATTGTTCATTTAACTCCCCAAGCCAAGCCTCTTCATCTGCCTTTCGACCAGTGTCCGAACCAACAACCTTCTGATCACAATGACAATTGTCACACATAAATCATTGTTACAATCACCCCACAAAGGCCTTTCAAAGCACGGTCTGAATTTCTTACCAGAGAACATTGCTATGCTGGGTTTGAATCAATTCCAGACTCATAACAGCCATCTCTAGACAGCTATGTTTTTACTCTTTATTATCTTCTACTCTCCCATGGAGCCTGATGAACAGGCAGCGTTTTGCAGTGAGGAAGTCAAGGGACTCTTATTGGCATTATTAAAAGACATATCCAGCTTTGAGGAGACTATTTACAAGGAGAACCAAGCGGTTTATTTGTACTATAGGTGGTGAAAAATAACAGCAGACACATTTTTATTTGAATCCACAAATCACATTTAAATAGGATTCAAACATTCAATAGGTTCTTACGTGCATCGAAACTGACAGACACACAAACACACACATTGTGATCATTATGCCAGATCTCATCCAGATCAATACGGTGTGGCAGCATGGATGTCGTAGCACTGCTGCTCCACTGGGGCTTGTTACAGCCAGACACACACAATCAGACAGTCTGCTACTGTTTGGGCACACGCACTGCATGCAAACAAATAATAGTCTCGATCACATACATTGTAACCACACGCAGACATGGGGACTTGAAGTGCAGGCATATTGTTTGCTTTTGTAATTGTGTCGTTGGGATAGATTTTTCCTTGGTTATTTCAGAAGACAAAAGGTACATTTCTTTATGTTATTTTCAAGTCCTGTGGAGTCAAACAACAATGTTTTAGAGGTTAAATGTTTACTTGATTTTCATTGTTGTGGCTGAGAGAGACCATTGACACTGCAGAAAGACAGAAAACCATTCCTCTTTTCAAATTGGTCGTTTACCATCACCGAGGTCCTCATGTTTCCTCTTCTCCATTAATGAACTTCAAACTAGGTCATATGCAACATCTTAATGAGTTTCTATTCTCAAGTCATTTAAAGCTATTCCTCTGTTTCTTTTTGGCAATTCAAAATGGGAATTGGGTCTCAGTCCAATCCCCCATTGTTCTAGCCATCCTGTCTTGCCGTCTTTTCATGCCTTCGATAGCAGATGTTTCCTCCATAGATGTTGGGAGGATCGGTGGACATCCTCGTCACCTCTTTTGCAGCTCTTTTAGATGACTAATTCAGAGGTCCTGATTCCTTTTGCTTCTCACCAATTTACATGTGCTGCTCAATTCAGAAAGCCAGCCAAAGGCCATTGTCAACGGAATAGTAATATGTACTCTGAGATTACAGCCTGCTTCAACCCTGTTAATCAAACTGATATGAATTCTCTCATTTATTGCAAGGAGTCTTTTACTTTCACTTTCCTCATCTAAAAAGACAAGAGGATCCCTGAAGGCCATTCCGTTTTGAATAGAGTTAGCCCATTTCTTCAAGGGATAGTTAGCCCCATTTCTCCCCTCTCTCAGCCAAAACATCCAGACTTTATTCCACAGATGCTCTTTCCCAACAGTCCCAGGGGTGTGAGGGGAGGGGGAGAGACTGAGGAGGGGGGAAAGACAGAATGATGTGCCCCATACAGATGTATTGTGGTAAGGGCATGAGAGGACAGGAGAGAGGATGAATTTATTCATTTTTTATATTGTTCTGTTTGGTTCTTTTCTCTCTGCTCATCTGTGTTTTGGATGCTAACATATGATATTTAGGAGTAGAAAGTTGATTGTGTGGATTGGACATTTTGTCGTCTGTTAACGCATGTGTTCTTGTATTGTACTGTAGAAAACCTCATATCACCCTTTCCTCAGGGGTTTACAAAAGGTTTTAGTCTGAATTATTCTTAGAATGTTTTATCTCTGTATTTGAGGTACTGTACATAGGCCTTCAGTCCACCAAAATAATGATATGAAAAGACAAACACACGCACACTTGCAAACGTGCACACATCGCCATGACAACCAGCCTCCTACCAAGCTGCTACTGCACAGAATGCAGAGACTGAGTTGGAGAGAGATGTGTCTCTCTATTTGATTCCTTACCACTTAAATAGTATTAGGAGCACCATACCCAGTTCATCTCCAACACTCAATGAGGTTTTTGGGTCATTTACAAAATAATTTTATATTGCCAACCGTTATAATTTACAGGTAAAGAGCAAAAACTGGACAAAGACCAAGAGAAGCCGCTCCTCAGTAAAAGGCACATGACAAGTTTTTACTGATCAGTGGCTTCCATGAGCTCCATGGAAGCTTTTACATCAAGCTGATGATTCCACATTATACAGGTCACAGCCAGTGAGCTCACTGAGACTATTAACTATCCCTGTCACTCTCATCATCGATGACACCACTGTCTCTCTTTCCCCCCATGCACGTAACCTCGGAGTCACTGCACTACTATATGTTCAGACAATTGCGACAGAAGAACAAGCCATTAGAGGTTGTCTCATCATACTTGGGATATTATTTTTATGAAGCTTTGCCCTGTAAGCCCCACCTTCAACAGCTGACTAAAAAGCTGAAACATAAGCTGGGCTTTACTTTAAAATAAGTCGTCTCTTAAGCTGGATAATACCTTGTTGAGAATTGATGATTGCCTTTGTCGAATTTTTGTGATATACTGCTCATGAATGCCGCCAAGTCCTGCCTGCCCACATTGAGCACTATCTATCATGTTGCTGTTAAATTTGTAACTAACACAGCGTCTTACTCTGTAGCCTTCTGCAGTAAGAAGGATTGCACACAGTAGTTATTTGTAAATCGGGAGGTTTGAATCCTTAATGCTGATTAGCATCAAGCTGTTGTATATGTATATCTTGGGTGTGACATCATATTTGTCACTATTCTAATTGCATTGGTAACTGGTTTATAGTAGGGTTTAAGGTGTTTGTCAATGTCCCAAATATAAGACTGGAGGCTGTTAAGGGTTCTTTTAGCTTTGCTTCCCTATCATTTTGGAAGACTTTGAAGTACAAGAAACCAGGCAAGCCTAGTTCAGCCTGCAATAGAAAATGCTGCCTTTTCAAGATTTGAACCCAGGTCACCTACTTGGAATGCTTTGTCATTAACAACTACACCACAGAGCTGTACATTTAACCAGTGGCAGTACAGCCTCTTGTGTCTACCCTATACAAATCCTCTGTTGCCACTGGCTGCTTTAACAGCTAATTGGCCATTCGTGAATTATATTGATAGAGTTAAACTGATAAACATTTCTTACTAAGTTTACCTTCACCACAAATTGCGTCTATGAACTGTATGGCATTTGCCACTGGCCGTTTTAACAGCATATTAGCCTGTAATAGCCTTACTAGAATTTACTAACGTCCTAGGAACATAAGAATTGAGCAATTGCTAGCAAGACTGAGGATGAACTTTTCCATGACAGAAACAGTCGCAATATAACCATATATAGTTTTAGTTTGGGCTTACTATAACATTAATCTCTGTATGTTGTAGCCAGCAAATGTGCTTGCCAATCCTGACCCAAACGCATGCACGGATGCATACTTCGAAAATCCACCAGAAACAGTCACAATATAACTGTTAACTGTTTGATATCAGGCTTACTATAATGTAGATACTGAAGGTTTTAGACAGCGAAATGTTCGTCTATACAGAATTTTTCAAAATGCCTATGTCGCTTTGCCTGTGAAGAGATAAGAACGCGGGACCTAAAGTTTACATTTATAGTTTTGAAATGTTCATGTTTGAGGTCACATTAAAGGTGGAAAAAGTTCTGACATGATTTATCTTTGTCTCTTTTTTTTCATCACAAACAGCTGGCATTTTAATAGGCGTGTGTAGACTTTTTATATCCACTGTATAATGTGAACAATTCAATAAAATAAAAAAAGAAATCTTAGAGGGGGAAAAATAATAATTAGTATGGCACATCTTGATGTGGCAATATTTGCCAACTCCTCTTTGCAAAGGCACTGCAAATCTGTCAGATTACAAGGACATTTCCTGTGCACAGTCCTTTTCAGATCACCCCACAGATATTCAATTGGATTCAGTTCGGGGCTCTGGCCGGGCCATTCCAAAACGTTAATCTTCTTCTGGTGAATCCATGCTTTTGTGGATTTGGATGTGTACATTGGGTCGTTGTTGTGCTGAAAGGTGAACTTCATCTTCAGCTTTCTAAACAAACCCTGAAGGTTTTGTGCCAAAACTGCCAGGTATATGTAACTGTTCATAATTCCCTCCACCCTAGCCAAGGCCCCGGTTCCAGCTGAAGAAAAACAGCCCCAAAGCATAATGCTGCAACCACCATGCTTCACTGTGGAAATGGTGTTCTAAGGGTGATTTGCAGTATTGTTTTTGCGCCAAACATACCTTTTGGAATTATGGCCAAAAAGTTCAACCTTGGTGTCATCACATTTTCCAACATGCTTTTGGGAGACTCGATTACTGTTTTTGTTATCTACAGCTGGGCTTGCATTGTTTTCTTTGTAAGGAAAGGCTTCTGTCTTACCACCCAACCCCATAGCCCATTTATATGATGAATACGGTTGTCACATGTAGAACAAAGCATGAACTTGCCAGAAATTCCTGCAGCTCCTTTAATGTTGCTGTAGGCCTCTTGGAAGCCTCCCTGACCAGTTTTCTTCTTGTCTTCAACAATTTTGGAGGGACATCCAGTTCTTGGACTCTGTTGTGCCATATTTTCTCCACTTGATGATGACTGTCTTCACTGTGTTCCATAGTATATCTAATGCTTTGGAAATACATTTGTACCCTTCTCCTGACTGATATCTTTAAACCATAAGATGCTTTGGAAGCTGTTTGCGGACCATGGCTTTTGCTCTGAGATTCAACTAAGAAAATGTCAGGAAAATCCGAACAGCTGAACTTTATTTGTGATTAATCAGAGTCACTTTAAAAGGTGTGTAATGACTTCTATTTAGCATGAGTTGGAATGTGATTGGTTAATCCTGAACACAGCCACATCCCCAGTTATAAGAGTGTGTGCAAACTTATACAACCAGGTTATTTCATTTTTCAATTGAGCTGTTCACATTATAGGTCACATTAAAAGTGGATAAAGTTATGACATGATTTATCTTTGTCTCATTCTTCACAAAAACCTGGCATTTTAACAGGGGTGTGTAGACTTTTTATATTCACTGTAGGTTCCGCATTGGGATACTCCATATAGACGAAAACTTCGCTGGCATAAACTTTCAGTATCTACATTATAGTAAGCCTGAAATTATACAGTGTACGGTCTTATTGCGACAGGTTCTGGTGGATTTTTGAAGTACGCATCCGTGCATGGGTTTGGGTTATGATAGACAAACACATTTGCTAGCAATTGCTCTATTCTTATGATTATTCCTTGGATGTTAATAGATACTAAGCCTATGACTGGCTAATTTACTGTTAAAACGACCAGTGGCAAAAGCCATACAGTTCATAGATGCTATGGTGGAGGTACATTTTATAAGAAACGTTAGACAGTTTAACACAATGCTCAATGGTGTCTAGCGACTGCTGGAAAGTGTAGTGCCGATGCGTAATGGTAAATACAATGCCTCCGACGTAGAAGGCCAATGCTTGAATCTATTGAGAGCAATGACGTTTTATTTATTTTATTTATGGGTTGCAATAAAACAGTTTAAATGTATACAGTATTGCGACAATTTCTAGTAGATTCCACAAGTCTCTCATCTTTTCACTTGATGAAAAAGTTAGTTATCGTCACCTTTATTGATAGTTATTGAGTTAATGTCATTCACAAATGAAATAAAAAAGTATGTTGTTATGTCATTAAAAAAGAAAAAAAATACGTTCTTAAGCCATAAAATGAAATTGCTTTGGAAGACTCGCTAACAATTTCTCAGTTCTTATGACTATTCCAGTAAGTTCATTGATACTGGTAAAGCCTATTACTGGCTAATACGCTGTTAAAACAGCCAGTGGCAAACGCCATACAGTTCATAGACACTTTGTGGTGGAGGTAATCTTTGAAAGAAAAGTAAAGTCAGTTTTTCATGTCTTATAGAGATGGTACAATGGTAACATGCTTTTTTGACTAAGCGGAATTGTTGTTCACTGTAGGGTGCTGTGGTGTTTTCCTTGCCCACCAGTTGCACTGAGAAGACCTGGAACACTGCAGTTGAGCAGTGAGAGGTCCCTGTTCTGTTTCAGTACACTGTGCATAAACAGCTTAACACACACAAGGTTCATTCCGTTCTGCTGTCAGTGATAGTTAAGCTGCTCTCGGATAGCAACCCGGGCGTCGGTAACTTGGATTTCTCCCTCTCCATTCCACTCTCTCCATTTCACTCTCTCCATTTGTCTCTCTCCCTTTGTCCCTGTTTCATTATGTCTCTGTCTCTCTTTCCCTGTCTCTCTCTTTGCACGCACATGTGTGTAGGTCTTTTCACATTTCTCTCTGTCTAGGTGTCTCTCATACATACCCTCCAAATTCAATTACATAGAAATCTTGTCTTTAGAGCAAACTATTAACTAGCTTTGCATTCTGCCTTTAGGCAGGTGTGTCTTTGTGTGTACATGAATGTGTCTGTAGTTCAGGATGTGTGCGGAGGAGAGACGCCTGCAAGGAAGAGCATGATTGCACAGCAGGACCTGGTCCCATTTGAGGAAGGCAGAGCATATCGGGAAAACACACACACACACACAAACATACTGTGCACTCAGTGAGCCCTGAGCAGTTTCTCCGTGAAAATATTCTCAGAGACGCATTTCCAATTCTCCCAGTATGCAGAACCAATCCAAATTATTTCCCCATTGGTGTTAAATATACATCAGCCAACCCTTTCATCTACTGAGCCCAGCTTTTGAATCAGAATTCCTAGGGATGTTTTTTCCCAACACGTGCCGCCGTCAATTTTTTATCTTTCTTTTTAATTAAGAAGGAGAATGTGGTCTGCGGATGTGGGTAGAGAGCTAATCTTTATTAATTTGAATTCCTAAGCCACTGGGTTGCTGAGGGGTATGTTATGAAACACACACATCTGCCCAAAGTCACAAGACTCCATGTCGCCTCAAATTGGCCTGAAAACCTTCTGAAAACCTTTCGAAAATAGGAGACGTCTCCCTGTTACTAAATCTTTCTGTTTCTGCCTGGCACACGGCGAGGCTTTATCAGGGTGAGTAACTGGGTGCTTGGTGACGGGCGAATGCAAGCGATGGAGGTGTCACTGGGCTGTAGGTGTGAAAGGCCCTCATCTCTCAGCCTGTCTGAAGGCTGGCTCCGAGGCTCACACATTAAAAGAGGCCCCCAGGGTTCCATCTATAGCTCAGCGACAAGCACATCAATCACCTCTCAGGGCCGAGGCGGGATACTCGGCACCCGCGCCAACTCTGCGCGGAAACACTCCCTCTCCCACACATGCAGTCTTTCCAGGTGAGCGATTCCCAGTGCTTCAACACATGGCGTTCCGGGGCCTTCCGGCTCCCGCTACCTGCCGGCCTCGGCCTCGTCTGCTCCCTCAGGATTACCTCTCCATCTGTAATTAAAGCCAGTCGAGGAGAACGGCTCTCTCTTGTCTCTCTGCGCCAAACAGCAGAGAGGGGATGGCATCACACATGCACACACATATTTCATCGAAGCGGTCTTCTGACGGCCCTGCTGTCACTTATCGCTTACCGTTGAAGCCGTGCGTGTGTCCTTGTGGATGAGCCAGGCAGAGACAGCCAAGACCACTGTGTGTGTGTTTCTGTGTCTGTTAGTCTGCCAAGTCACCCAAGTTGATGCCGTGTGCCTGTTCGTGCCCGCATGTTTGTCGGGTAGCAGCGCTGTGCGTCTTGCGCCAAAACGCAGATTTCTCCTGACTACTCACGCTAAAGCCATGCAATCACTAACACCCTTGCCACAATTTACTGCGTGTTATGCATCTTTACATCTCTTCATAATCCCCACTCTCTCCCGCTCTCTCTGTTTCCCACTGTTTCCGTCTCAGAGCTGACCGTTTAAATCCCTGTGCTTTCTGAACCCGACCTCTCCCAGGGCCGTGTCTGTGAGTGTTCTCCGGCTGGAATTGGACAGGATCGGAGCCTGTCGCCATAATGGGGATTGTGACCTGACGCGGGTATCACAGTTGCAGTCAAGAGAGATAGTTGTGCGTTTGTCGACACGTGTATATAGTATATAAAGGGATTACAAAAGCCATTGGATTAGTTCAGTGTTAAACAAAACGTCCATGGACATATACTATAAGTGTTTACTGTAGTTAAATCCCTTCAACCTGATCATTTGTTCTTCACCGACATTGGGCAGCGTTGTAATCATGGCAGCTGGGAATCATTGCGGGGACTGGCAGTGACGTAACGCCTGAGGACAATGGCATGCATCAGACATCCAGTCACAAGTCAATATTCCACTCCAATGTACGGTGACAGTGGTAGCTAGTATGTAGATTATGTATGTATTTTTATGTATCTGATGATGCTAATCTGTCTTTGTCCCTAAATAGAATCCAGTGCTTCGGCAGCTCCAAGGAAAATGTCCCTCATCCACCAATGACATTTGTTTGTGATGGCCTAGATAGCATTTGTAGCTCGGCGTAGCTTACCGGAGAAAGCGGGAAGCTTTACGGATATATGCCTTTGTTGTTTCCGCTGTGTCAGTGGCTCTGCGGCATCTGAAATGAATCTCACCTCCAGGCTTAATGAAACCTTCCTCAGCAGTTTGTCTGCTTCGCCTCTCTCTGCAGGACCAGAGTCTTTGAGCTAATGTTAGTGTTGATCAGTAATTGTAACTAAGTACTGTTTGTAATCAGATTTTGGGGTAAGAGAGGAAATTATTTTTGATCCAGCTTTTTCAACCGACACAAACATTCAGGCTCTGCAAGGGTTATTAAACCAGCTTACATTGCCTTCCACCCAAACGGAGATGGAGCACAAGTCCAAGACAGAGACAGATTGGTGTGAAGCCCTGTTGAGCTGCAGATTTTGTGCCCAATGCAGCTTCAAATAATGAGCAAAATCCTTAACTCGCGCACAGCTCTGTCGCCATTGAAATGCAGAAAATGTAATCCACCCTCTTATTGTGAGGCATTTTCCCACCCAGCCTCGTGGTCAGGCAAGTGTATTCTCTAGCAGGCCTCCTGTCGCATTAGGCTGAGGGTTAGGGAAAGCCCTTGATCTGTCTCATTCACCTTCTGCTACTTACACAAGGCTCGGTGGGTTCCAATCCCCAGATACCAAATGGTAATTCACACACGAAAGGAGATAGGATCACAGGCCTGGCCACACCTGCCTGACACCCAATATAAACTAACCAACATGAACAGGAAAGAAGAGGAAGGAGAGAAGAGAGTGAGACGGGGAAGTAAGGAGGGGATATAGAAAGGGCGAGGAAGGGGGAGGGGCGAGTTTACCTCCCTCAGGAACCGTGGGCTTGGGTTAATGCCAGGTGGGCATGCCTACACTTGGGCCAGTATAGGCATGCGTGGACTCCAATGGTCATAGGTCGAGTCTTGATATAATGCTAGGTCCAAAAGTTTATCCCGACAGGATCACATTGTCAGATCTCGACTGGTAGCACTTGAGCCTTACAAGCCTTTTTTTCCCCGCGAAGCCCGAGGTTTTCCGCTTAACGGAATGCAGAAGTATGTGTTTCGTGACTTGTGCTGGTTGCAGCGGAGTGCAGTTGGTTCCTCGATAGCTGGCAGTATGTGCCGCGAACACGCTAAACGTTCGGTCCGGCTTGCCCGCCGAGCCGTATTACTGGTCTATTTCTGAAGAATGTGTCGTGGCATATCAGGAGGAAAAGTGCCGTCTCTCGCTAATGCCGTAATTGAGTGTGTGGTTTTGGATGGTGCCGTGGGGCTGTGTAGCTGCGTGTGGCTGGTTCTCAGTGGGCCTGTCAATGTGGCTGACGCCACACAGCCACAGCCTCGCTAACAAGATTTGGACATTGCCCAGTCATGCATGCGTTCCCACACACTCACACACTCACACACTATGTTCTTGAGGAATGTTCAGGCCAGGAGAGTTGCGGCTCCAGTCCAAGGAATTGTCTCTTTCTCCTTCTCTCCCCCATGCCTCACTTTTTGTCTGTCTCTCTCCCCTAATTTTCTCTCACCCTCCATCTCTTTTCTCTGTTTCTTTATCTCTCATTCCTCTCCCCATCTGTATGTCTCCACCTCACTCTTTGTTTCTCTCTTTCTCCCCTGTATTTCACAGAGCCAGAGCTATTTCTAGCCAAGTCTTGCTTCAGTTAGGTATTTCAGAGTAATCTCTCGGTTACGCGTGAAATGAACCTTCAGGCAGTGTCAAGGTGAACTAGCTTAAATGTGTGGCTTTGATCCCCTGTGCTTTCTTTTGCACTTCTTCTCCCCACTAAAATAATATATTCTTGTGTGGCTCCAGCAGGGCTGGCCAGACCATCCCCAAGGAACAGAGCCGGACAGAACACAGTAATCACAGGCAATCATCCGCTCTGGGAGTCTCTCTAGACCGGGAAGCCCCCCCGAGACTCTTATTCTCCCCCTAAAACCTGTGATTTTACCCACAGAATAAAGCAAAACCCGGCTGAGTGCACCAGGCAAGCGGAGGATGAGAGAGAGGCTATTTTCGCAGGGTTGGAAGGTTGAAGACTTGATTGTGATTCTCATTTCCCCACTTGTGACATTTCACCACCTTTTCAGCTCTCTCGTTCTCCACCACTCTCAATTGCGGAGAGTGTATGTGCGTCTCACGGATATAATCGGACATCATTTAAGTCGCACAGTCATCCTCACCTACTACTTGCCTGGCTATGCATAGGTCACACAGGCCAACTAACGTTTCTCCTCCGGAGTTAGTATAGATTTGAGACATGACATAAGGAAAGACGCACATTTACTTTCACAGTAACTGTTATGCAAAATAATAACCTGCACTACCTAGACTATAGGTAAACTAGTGATCTGTGGGAAACAATGGATGGGGCTTTGTGTGTAGTGTAGCAGAAAAAAGAAACACCCATCACACTGCTCTGAGCTCATCCCCTGGTACATCTGTCACTACGTGTCCCATAATCCCCTGTTTCTGTAACCGATCTAATGACTCCATCTGATGGAGGACTGGGCACAGGGAAGGGATGTGTAATGGTATGTAAAGCCTCTCATTTCAATACAAATACACAAATCTTCTGATGATTCCCGCAGAGACTGAAGGAAGGCTTAGTAGCGATGGGTGAGACAGTTATACTGTGTGCGCATGCGCACATTTCAGGATGCTTTTCTGTCTTTAACGTGGGAGACCCTGGCATGTCTGAGCTAGTCAGAGGGGACTAGAACCTTTATCCTGACGGGCACAACTCTACTTGCTCTCTAGGAGAGCTTGGCAAAATGTGCCTTTTCAGCAATGGTTTTCACACCGTCTTTGGTCACAGGAGAAGGAAAATAAGTTATTGCAGCATTATTGTAAAGCCGAGTTCTGTGTTGTCTAGAACCTCAAACGATTGTTTCCCCTGTTGGAGCTCCCTGAAGCCACAGCAGTTCTTCCTCATTTAATCCCCCAAACAAATCCTGGTATAGGTGGATGTTGTTTTTTCTTTATGCCGTGTGTTCTCCCCATTTAAAATGTTTCTTCTTTCCAGACAGTCTTCAGAAGAGTTTTTAAAAGGCCAGCGCTCTGCAGCCATCTAGTGGCAGCCAGAACTACATGGCAGTCTGTTTGTGTTTGTTTGTTTGTTTTTGGGTGTGTATATGTGTGCTTGTGTGTGGTGTGTGTGTGTGTGTGTGTGTGTGTGTGTGTGTGTGTGTCTAAGAGACAGGCAGCTCATTACTGAGGGTCTATATTAGTGAAGGAGGTCACCTGGAGTCAATGAGCATGCTCTAATTCTTCTCCAGTCCCCATGTGCTCTGCCACTTGTCACACATTTGCATATAAATTGCTATAAAAATGACATTCCTGGTTAATTCCTTAACAGCTACTTTACTAAGGCTTGTTTTGGCACGGTAGTGAGCATGTGTTTGTGTGTGTGCTCGTCTGTCTGACTGTGTATCTTTGTTTTGTGTTTGCCTGTCTGTCTGAATCTTTGTTTTGTGTGTACCTGTCTGTCTTGATCTTTGTTTTGTGTGTGTACCTGTCTGTCTGGATCTTTGTTTTGTGTGTGTACCTGTCTGTCTGGATCTTTGTTTTGCGTGTGTACCTGTGTGTCTGAATCTTTGTTTTGTGTGTGTCTGTCTGTCTGGATCTTTGTTTTGTGTGTGTCTGTCTGTCTTTTTGTGTGTGTGTCTGTCTGTGTCTTCGGTTGTCTTTGGTTCTGTCTGTTTTTGCTATCATATTTGTTTGAGCATGCATGTGTAAATATGTCTCTTCTCTCTTTCAACACCCCTCCCTCTTTCTATCCCTCCTTCTAGCCCTCTCATCATCAAAGACTCAAAGCAAACCACAGACTCTCTCCTCTATTCCTCTGTCTCCACTCTCTCAGTTTCTTTCCCAGCTCTCCTTCTCTGCTCATTTTCCTGTTATCGTTAACAGATGGTACAGGGAGCCTATGTGTCCATGTCTCTGTGTCTGTGTGCTAGTCAGGCTCAGTGGTAATGATCAGTATTCAGTAGCAGTCCCTGGTCGCTGGCCAGTCAGGACAGCGTGTAGGCCCCATACACCCTGGAAAGATCTCTACCGACCAGCAACCACTGCCTGCCTGTCCGCTCTGCCCCCCCTTCCCCACTCCATGCCTGCCTGCCTGCCCGTTCAGCCCCTTCTGCTTTCCCCACTCCCTGCCTGGCTGCCTCTGTGCTAGCTCAGCTTCAGCCTCTTTATGTGAGGTGCCTATTCAATGAACGTAATCGAACACTCTCACACGCACGCATGCATGCACACACACTCTCACTACTTTGTCTTTTGCTGTCCCTCCATGTAGATGGATAGAGACAGATAGGTCTTTGAAACATGTCCTTGTGCTGTTCAGTTATAATTTGTTGGTGTGCTGGCTGATTGTTAGCCTCAGGGAGAACGTATGGTTCCGTGCTAAAAAGAGTCAAGTGTCCTATTTACAGTCTGCTGAATAGCTGAATTAACTACCTGATGGGTTTGCGAAAGTGGTGTCTATATCAGCCTTCAAGCTAGCCTCCCAAATATATTTTTATTACAGATGAGTGACAGCAAGGATAGAGGGCAGGCATTGTTCAGGATTTATGCTTGAGAATAACAGCGGAAATTTGGTATTTCATTTGGAAAGTCCTGTTTCTTGGTGGATTACATAGTTTCTCTTTACTCAAAACTGTGACACCTCACTGTTGGGCACCAACATGAAATACAATTTGGTTTGAATTAGGTAAGTGGCTCTCTGTTCCCCACATGGGGTCAGAGTCACACACTCAAACATACTCTAAATGTTCCTACTATTTCTCTCACACACACATACTCAACATATCAATCATTTAGTTCATTTAACATATAGTGTGTTGCGATCAGATTGGCACAATTGTCCTGACTGAAATTATTTAATAAAGAGTAGAAACAAATACATATATCACCTTTCAAAAGTTTGTGGTCATTTGTAAAAAAACCTTTCCATGAAAACATGCATGAGACTAATTTGAATAGGGAATTTAGCAAAACTTGATTTGAACTCTACAAGTAAAGTTACTGGGGCTTGCTTTTGGGCTTTCAAATCTTCTTGCTATGGTTACTCCAGTCACAATATCTTCAGTTTTGTGAAATACTTTTTAGTAATTTTTTCATATATGAATATCTGATAAGTATAGCTAAAATCCATTTTTGTGCATCTGGTTCCGAAAGTAAATTCTGTTGGTGCTGTTTTGGAAAAGTCGAAAAAAATACTGTTGTGTCTTCAGTGTCAGTATCTTGAGTTCTTTAAGAGATATGTTTCTATTTATTTTCTTTTATGTAGCTGGGAAGTAGAAGAATATAAGAAATATTTATACTGTTTGCATATCTTGCTTGCACAGTGGGTTGAAATGTAGCTTTTTGAGAAATATTGCTTAAAAACCTGTTGCTAGAGTTTGGCAAGAGATATTTTTGTCAAGTTGTCAATTTGTTGAGGTAATCTGAAGAGATTTCACCCCATACTTCCTGAAGCACTGCCCATAAATTGGATTGACTTGATGGGCACTTCTTACATACCATACAGTCAAGCTGCTCTCATAACTGCTCAGGGGTTATGATCCAGTGACTGTGCTGGCCACTCCATTATATACAGTATACCAGCTGACTGGTTCTTCCATAAATAGTTCTTGCATAGTTTGGAGCTGTGCTTAGTGGCATAGAACTGTTGTAGTAGGAAACTGGCTCAAATCATGGGCTGTCCACAGGGTATGGCATGGCATTACAAAATGAAGTGATGGCCTTTCTTCTTCAAGATCCATTTTATCCTATACAAATCTTCCACTTTACCACCATCCAAGCACCTCCAGACCATCACATTGCATCAACCATGCTTGCAGATGGCATCAAGCACTCCTCTAGCATCTTTTCATTTGGTCTGCATCTCACGATTGTTCTACTTTGTGATCCAAACATCTCAAATTTAGATTTGGCGGTCCATTAAACCTTTTTACAATCTTACTCTGTCCAGTGTCTGTGTTCTTTGCCCATCTTAATTTGGGGATTTTATTGGCCACACTGAGATATGGCTTATTCTTTGCAACTATGCCTAGAAGGCCAGCATCCTGATTGCATCTTCACTATTGACGTTGAGTCTGTTTTATTTTAGGGTACTTTTTAATGAAGCTCAAACTAGGGTAGCAAAACTGTTTCTAAAACTAGACACTCCAATGTATTTGTCTTCTTTCTCAGTTGTGCACCGGGACCTCCAACTCCTCCAGGCTCAGAGTCTGTTTGTGCTGTTCTGTGAAGGGAGTAGTACACAGCGTTGTACGAGACCTTCAGTTACTTGACAATTTCACATGCAGAATATCCTTCATTTTTCAAAACAAGAGTGGACAGACAAGTTTAAGGAGAAATTATTTATTTCTGGTCATTTTGAGCATGTCATTGAACACAGAATTGCTGATTCTCCAGATACTGTAGTAGTCTAATGAATGCCAGTTGTATTACTTATTTTATCAGCACAAGAGTTTTCAGCTGTGCTAACATATTTGCAAAAGGGTTTTCTAATGACCAAGTAGCCATTTAAAAGTATTAACTTGGATACGCAAACATGCCATTAGAACAAGGAGGGATGGTTGCTGATAATGGATGTCTATACACCTATGTATACAGTGGGTTGATACACTGCTGATTTTGCAGGTTTTCCTACTTACAAAGCATGTAGAAGTCTGTAATCTTTACCATAGGTTCACTTCAACTGTCAGAGACGGAATCTAAAACAAATATCCAGAAAATCCCATTGTATGATTTTTCTATAATTAATTAGCATTTTATTGCATGACATAATTATTTGATACATCAGAAAAGCATAGCTTAATATTTGGTACAGAAATCTTTGTTTGCAATTACAGAGATCATACATTTCCTGTAGTTCTTAATCAGGTTTGCACACACTGCAGCAGGGATTTTGGCCCACTCCTCCATACAGACCTTCTCCAGATCCTTCAGGTTTCGGGGCTGTCGCTGGGCAATATGGACTTTCAACTCCCTCCAAAAATGTTCTATTGGCTTCAGGTCTGGAGACTGGCTAGGCCACTCCAGGACCTTGAGATGCTTCTAACGGAGCCACTCCTTAGTTGCCCTGGCTGTGTGTTTCGGGTTGTTGTCATGCTGGAAGACCTAGCCACGACCCATCTTTAATGCTCTTACTGAGGGAAGGAGGTTGTTGGCCATGATCTCGCGAAACATGGCCCGATCCATCCTCCCCTCAATACGGCGCAGTCGTCCTGTCCATATTGCAGAAAAGCATCCCCAAAGAATGATGTTTCCACCTTCATGCTTCACGGTTGGGATGGTGTTCTTAGGGTCGTACTCATCCTTCTTCCTCCAAACACGGCGAGTAGAGTTTAGACCAAAAAGCTCTATTTTTGTTTCATCAGACCACATGACCTTCTCCCATTCCTCCTCTGGATCATCCAGATGGTCATTGGCAAACTTCAAACGGGCCTGGACATGTCCTGGCTTCAGCAAGGGGACATTGCGTGCGCTGCAGTATTTTATTCCATGATGGCATAATGTGTTAATAATGGTTTTCTTTGAGACTGTGGTCCCAGCTCTCTTCAGGCCATTGACCAGGTCCTGCCGTGTAGTTCTGGGCTGATCCCTCACCTTCCTCATGATCATTGATGCCCCACGAGGTGAGATCTTGCATGGAGCCCCAGACTGAGGGAGATTGACCGTCATCTTGAACTTCCAAATTCGAATAATTTTGCCAACAGTTCTTTCCTTCTCACCAAGCTGCTTGCCTATTGTCTTGTATCCCATCCCAGCCAATTTTATCCCTGATGTCCTTACACAGCTCTCTGGTCTTGGTCATTGTGGAGAGGTTGGAGTCTGTTTGATTTAGTGTGTGGACAGGTGTCTTTTATACAGGTAACAAGTTCGATCAGTTCCAGTTATACAGGTAATGAGTGGAGAACAGGAGGGCTTCTGTGAGAGCCGGAATTCTTACTGGTTGGTAGGTGATCAAATACTTATGTCATGTAATAAAATGCAAATAAATTATTTACAAATCATACAATGTGATTTTCTGGATTTTTGTTTTAGATTCCGTCCCTCCCAGTTGAAGTGTACCTATGGTAAAAAAAATGACAGACCTCTTCTCCCCACTGTATATTCCATAACAAATCTGCCATTTGCAGCAACAATAGTAATTTCTAACATTAACAATGTCTACTCTGTGTTTTTTATCAATTTGATGTCACTTTAATGGATGATGTAAAAATCTTGCTTTTAATTCCAAAACAAGCACATTGGTAAGTGACTGCAAACTTTTGAAAGGTGTACATAGAATTGTATACTATTTTGTATGTTGTTAAAGGGCAATCATGTTTTTTAAAACAAAAGCATTTATTGTCCCTTGGAAAAGGATTGCTTATTACTGTCCTTCGCAGTATGGATTGATTTATTGAATTTGAGTAGAGGGAGTCTACTAAATTACCAAAATGTGAATGGGAGTTCAAACCTCTCATTGGGCCTTCCCAGATTTTGCATTTCCGATTTAGCCCAAAAATGGAAAACCTTATTCAATTACAAAAAAATGTTGTCAAGATTTTGGCTTATTAAAGCAGGTGTGCACGTTTTGTATTAAAACAAATATGTTATAAATCTGGGGATTTCTGAGGAGATGTTCTGGAAACCCTGCGATCTAAATGCATCAAAGCCGTCTGCTTTTATTCGACCACATATTTATTTTTCTATGACAGTAACATATGACCAATTCAAGGAAATTCAAACAAAAATGTATCCAATGAACTCTGAACTGGACTAATAGTTTGAATCATCAGTAATTTTGAGAGAATGGCAGCTGGTTGTAACAGAATGTTGTATGTGTCTATTTTTTACTGAGGTTATCTAGTCTAGACTGGGTCCTTTTAAAGTTGCTGTATGGACTGTGTCTGTTGATCTTGAGATCATCTGAATGTACGATCAGTCTCTGGATTAAAAGAAGAGGGTCTAAAGACAGGCTTTCGTTATGTATGATAAAGGAATGCGTGAATAAAAAACAACAGTCAAGCTGGAAATATTCCTGATTCAAATGAGAGGGGTTTGGGGGTGGGTTCGTTGGTTGAGTGAAATAGTTTGGCCTTATGAGGTTATTCATCAAGTAGCCCAAAATACTGACTAGGGTGACAGTATATCTACTTTACATACTCTCAATTCGGGCTGTTTTCCAACTGTGTGCTGTTGTCCAAATATGTCAGCCACGGCCATTTCCGTGCGTGCATATTCCAAATATTTGCCATTCAAAGCTGTGTTCAATGTATCGACTGTGAGTAAAGTTTGGACAGTATGTCCAAACAGCAGATTTGCCATGTGTTTCCACGTCTGGGTTTGTCTTTGTTACAGCTGTGTGTGGTGATGCACCGCTTGTCCTATATCCATTCACATTTTAGATGAACACTTGTTACGATGAGAAACTTGTAGTGGGGGCATTCATCACCTCAATGGTGGGATTTGGCTTGACCAGAAATAAGAAAGTGTGTAGCGAAAGAAGTTTTGTCGTGACTGGATGTGATTGAGACTGACCGTCAGTTCCTGAGGTTTTTGTCTCTGTGGCTGTCTCGTGTTATATCGCTGTTCTGGTGGATTGCATTGCGGGTGCTCTGGCCTGTCAGAGAATCCGTCTGACTCAGTTTGCCTCGTCGCTCCTGTGGGGACAGCGGTGTGGGGCAGAGGGCTTGACTGGTCCTCATCCAACCCCCCTCTCTGTCCTCCCCTGCCCTCTTTTCTTCCCTCCCCCTTTCCCTCTTTCCCTTTCTCCCACGGCCTTGTGATGTTGTCAGGCCCTCTGTCATTCCAAAACAAGATTATGTTCCCCCCCAATTTAACATTGAAAAAAAATCCCAACCTCGCTGAGGGACTCATTCAAATAATTGTTGCTTTTAGCTGTATCAAGTTACTTTTCCCTACTCTTTCCCCCTCTTTGCTTCTTTTCCCCTGGGCCGTTTGTAAATTAGGGCCTTTCACGAAAGGAGAGTGAGAGAGAGAAAAAGAACGAATAAGAGGGGGAACATGAGTTAGAAGTAAGAATCTGAAGAGCCCTATAATTTGGTCTCTATCTCCACGACTATGACAGACTATGACTTAATATGAGTTTGCGGCAGGCACAGTCCCTGTGTCAGATTGTAGCATACTGCAACCAGCCCTGCCGAAGAGAGGGGGCTGGCCCCGGATCAGTTTGTAGTTTTTAGGCGGGGTTACTGTCTCTGTGTTAACAGGAAAATGCCAGTCAGACTTACTGGTCCGGTCCTTGAAGCGAGAAGTTAGTAGAAGTGAGAGGACGTCCCACTGTGGGCTTGCAGCTGTAAGAGAAAGTGAGAGAGGATGTAAAAAACCGAGGTGGGGTGGAGAGGCTGAGAGAGACACAGAGAGAAAGAAAAAGACAGGAGAGAGAAAGACAAAGAGAGAGGCAGAAAGTGGGTTTAACAAAACAGAGAAAGTAGGTGGCTGTTTGTAGTAGGAGTTAGCCCAGTGTAGCGTGTAGATAGTCTCCCCCTCCCCCGGAGCCCATTAGATCTGTGCTACATGGCTGGACCTCTGTTTCTGCGCTGCTCCACCAAGCCATGCATTGTTCTCCAGTCTGCAGTCAACTTGTTGCTCACTCTGAAAGAGTGACGTACAATAAGCAGTCCAGTAACAGCTCATTTCCTCTGAAACACTTCTCTCCGTGGCTCTGCTTCAGTGGTGAGTAGTGTTCCTTCTTTTCATTTAGTGGGAAAATGACTTTCATATGTAAAATGATTTGAACAGACGGAACCGGGAATGATGCAATCAAATCCAACTTCAGCTTGAGATAAGCTTGGGAAAGTGTTACCGTTTGTGATAAGTGTTGATGACAGGAGTTTTATGGACATGTTTTCTAATTGGGGGTAGTGTTGAAGGTGGAAGTTTCATGGATAGGGTGACTGACTGGGAAAATGATTGTAGTTGGTCTAGGAGAGCTGGTAAGTTAACAGAAACTCTCTCTGAATGCTGCCAGTCTGCTTCTTTTCGACCGACTGCCTGATGTTGCTGAGTCACAGTGCTTTGTGTGGTTATGTCTGTCTGCGTGCCTTCTGGTGTGTGTGTCTGCGTACGTGTGTTGATGTGGGCATTTACATGAGTGCTTGTGTGTGCCTAATTATTCTGTGTGTGTGTGTGTGTGTGTGTGTGTGTGTCTGTTTGCCATAATTTGCCCATTGCTCCCCAGTGGCACCAGTACATGACTTTGTGAATGGCATTTCACATCGTTTCTTTAAAGCCAGAGAGACAAACATAGGGAAAGAGAAACAGACAGATGGACTGAGGGAGAGAGAAACAGAGGGAGAAAGCTGTAAGCATCAGTCTTCAATTCTATTTATCATCAGCATCCTTAGCGTGTATTGATTTCCATTTCCCAGACCCCATGAGTGAGAACAAAAGCCTCTCGCCCAGCCAAGACCCCAAATAAATAACCTGGCTAAATATCACAGAATCTGAGCATCACTGCTGCTTATTGATCCCTTCCTCCTCCAGAACAAGCAAACACGCACACGCACACGCACACGCACACACACACACGTTGAAACAAGCATACACCACCAAGCGTCCACACTCGTCATTCCGTGTTCACTACAAGAGAGCCATTGTTCAGTGTGTCTTGCTTAGACGAGTGGCTTCAGCGAAGAGCTGCTTTGCTGAGAGAGTGCGATACTACCCTCTTTCTCCCGCTCTTCCTGTCCGGGCCTCTGGAGCCAGCATCTGGAGCAGTGGCCAGCTGACAAAAACATGAGAACAGAGAGAGAGGAAAGGAGGGAGGAGACAGGGCTCCTGGGGCCAAAAGCTTTCCAGGGTAGCCCCCCCTTGGCAGGACTGTAATATTGTGCTGTATCGTCTCAGTACTTCCTATTATGCAGTCCATAAACAAAGAGCCTGGAGAACAATCGTAGAGTCACTGACAGAAATAGAGATCTTTAACTGGTGTCACTCATCAACATGAGGCAGGGGTGCTTACCAAACAAAGCATGTGGGGATGCAGTGGTAGATGAACCGGGGGAGGGGATGTTTAGACCTGGGGGCTTTAGAAGGTAGAATGTAGTGGGTTGGCACAGGGATGTTAGATTATGTCCTGTTGAATGTTCTGATGTGGTCTTCTCTGCTTAAGCGGTAATTGATGAAAAGTCTGCTGTCAATGTCATCTCCCTTTCTCGCTCCTTCTTTGCTCTTCCCTCTTTCTCTGCTCTTGCTCTTTTTCACTCTCCTGTCCTCTCTTCTCTTTCAAAGCATTCCTTGATAACTAGTGCTTTAAGCCCCAGTCACACTAGACATCAACCTATGAACACTCTAGACTTGCTGCTCAAGGTGTGGAGAGATTGGGATTCATTTTCCGGTGGTACTGTAGGTATACTGAGTAAAGAGTCTGTCTGTCTGTCTGTCTGCCAGTCAGTCAATGTTCTGTGTATGTGTCTCTCTGATAGATGCGGTTGGGCGCTGTAGAAGAGCTGCTTAGCATTAGTCTGACAAAGCCAACACTTCCACATCTGTGCAGTGGGACCAGCTTTGGCTGATCCTAAACCACTAAGCTCCTTTGTCCTAACCCACCACTCCCTCTGTCATCATATCAGCGAAGGAGCCACGCACGCACGCACGCACGCACGCACACACACCCACACACACAAAATAGAATAGACACGTGAAATGATGAACACCAACACACACAAATCCACTCGAACAGAGATGCACAGTAAAATGGCACAACTCACAGACGCCCACTCATGACCGGACACAAGAATGCCTTTCACTGTGATGGGATTTCAAAGAGAACGGAATCTCTTAATGAGTGGAGAGGGATTCCGGAGTAGAACCTCGCTTCCATTATCAAAGCTTCCCCACCTTCTGCTGTGCCAACCGCATAAAGTCCCATACGTCATGCCAGGCAGCTCGGTTCTGAGCATTCAACTAACCCGCCGGACTGTGCCAGTTTCGCCACCTTGCACTGACAGCAGGTGGAGGACAACCAGATTTACAGAGGATGTGTGAAAACCTGTGCAAAATCTGCCATCCTACACCGCTAATCCTATCAACACATGATTCCCCTGTTCGTGGAGAAGGAAGTGAGAGACGGTGAGGAGGAGCTGGCATCAGGAACACAGTCTTTCAGTATCTCTCTCCCTTTCACTCTGTCTCTTTCTGTCTCACTAGTTGTCTGTCCCTTAGTACATTCTAGCTTCTTTCTCTGAATTTCAGCTGGTAGGCCTCTTGTTCAGGTGATTATGTGTGTGTGTACTTGATTGCTTACAGCAACACCCTACATCTGCATATGTGTGTCTGTCTGTTTCTGGTGCTTTGAAGTCAATATTAGAAATAGATATTGTAGATCTAATAATTCCCCCCCCAAATTCTGGAATATCGGATCACTGTCTTATTACATTTACCGTTAAAACAAGAAATCCACTCACTCCACAAACAATGAGTTTCAAAAGCCATACTATAAATTCTCAGACTACAAATAGTTTTCTTCATATTCTTCCAAACTCATTAGTGACAAAGTAATAAATACGCAAACAATCTAATCGAAGATGTAAACTCAACATTGTAAAATGCTTTAGATACGATTGCACCACAAAAAAACAAAAGAAATACGCAACAAGAAACTTGCTCCCTGGTTCAAAGACATTACTAGAGCACTCAAGCAAGCCTCCAGAAAATTGGAGCTAAAGTGGTGCTCCTCAAAGTTTGAAGAATTCCGACTAGCTTGGACATACAGTTAACTAAAATACTGAAAAGCACTCACATCTGCTCGATCAGCGTATTTCTCCAACCTGATTTAGGTGAACAAAAACAATCCAAAATGTATGTTTGATAATGTTACAAATTAACAAAAAAGCAACGCTCAACAAGTGAAGTGGGTCTTCACTTTAGCTGTAATGAATACATGAACTTTGATGAAAATAATCACCATTAGAAAGCTCTGACTCCTCTTTAACTAATTATAGTCCCCAAAATCTCAGTTGTCCTTAGAATATCCTGAACCGCCCTAACCAGTTGTCAATGGGGACACTGGAACTTTTAGATCCCGTATCGCTCTACACATTCACAAAATGTTTTATTGAATTCTAAACCCACAAATTGTCAGCTAGACCCAATTCCACCAACATTATTTAAAGAGCAATTTCCGGTGCTAGGTCAGCCAATGTTGAACATAATAAATTGCTCTGTTTCCTCCGGATGTGTACCAAACTCACAAGAAATTGCGGACATTAAGCCTCTTTAAAAAAAAGAATTGTGGATCCAGACATAATAAACAACTATAGGTCAATATTGAACCTCAAATTCCTCTCAAATGCCTACCTGAAGACAAATAATATTTATTAAATTCTTCTCTCCGTTTACAGACCCTATCATACTATTGAGACTGCACTTGTGCAGGTAACAAATTAACTTCTAATGGCCTCAGGCAAAGGTTCCGCATCCGTCCTGTTGCTTCTTGATCTTAGTGCTGCTTTTGACACTATTGATCACTCCCTTCTCTTAGAGAGACTGGAAACCCCTATTGGGCTATGTGGGAATGTTCTGGCCTGGATACAAATCTTATTTATCCCAAAGATATCGGTTTGTGTGGATGGTATATCCTCTGACAAATCAAAATAATGTTTTGGTGTTCCTCAAGGCTCGGTTCTGGGCCCATTATTGTTCTCACTATATATGCTGCCTCTTGGTGATGTAATCTGGAAGCACAATATCAGCTTCCACTATTATGCTGATGACACAGTTATATATTTCGATAAAGCATGGAGAAACCACAAAATTAGCTTCCTTGAAAGACAGAGAACTTCTTGCTTTTAAACTCAAGAAAAACAGAAATGCTCATTAAACTTTATCAAAAACTGTTGCAGAAGTATAATCCATGCTTTTGTTACTACAAGATTTGATTACCGAAATGCAAATTTTTCCGGTCACCCTGATGAATTAATAAATAAACTTCAATTAGTGCTGCACACAGCTAGAATCCTAACTAGAACTTGGAACACATTACTCCTGTACTAGCCTCTTTCTACTGGCTGCCTGTTTGGGTTAGGTTTTATTGTTAACCTATAAATCAATACATGGACTTGCTCCTACTTATCTCGCTGAAATGATCCAGCCATACATACCTACACGTAACCGTAGACCTCAAGATGCAGTCCTTTTAATTGTACCTTGAATTTCTAAACAAACAGCTTCTCTCATAGAGCTCTACTACTGTGGGACGATTTGCCAATTAAAGTAAGAAATGCAAACTCAGTGGAAACATTCAAGTGTCTACAAGACTCATCTCTTCAGCCTGGTCATGTGATTAAGTGTTGTCTGGCCCAGGGGCGTGAAGGTGACCAGAGGCCTGATACTGTCCACCCTTGCTGTCTTGCCAGGTGGGCTCTCATCACCGCTGGGATGCCTTCCCTCCAATGCCATTCGGGGGCGGAGTCACTGGCTTGTTGTTGTGCAATTTGGCTGTACTCTGCTGTCAATACTTGGCCCTCATTCAGGATGGTTGCAGTTGGTGGGTCCCTTTAGTTCATGCTTGGCAATGTGGGTGGATTGACTTCCGGCCTGTTGGGTCCTGTCCGGGGCCTCCCCTAGATAGAGCTACAGGGTCACTGGAACCCCCTGTCTCAGCCCCAATGTCTTGTGTTGGGGGACTAGGGTCAGTTCTCCTTCTCCACTATAAATCCTTGTAGATTTAAGGAATGCATTTTCAAAATGTTCCCTGTCTCCTGCTGTTTTAAACTTACACCTGTGGAGTACCAAGCTTGACTCGTTGCTCTCCCTGTCCAACGTCCTGTTTGTGCTGCAGATCAAGACGATACCTGACGATTTCATCTGCCACTCTGCTGACCCCCTGATCTGTCCCTGTCCTTGTCCATCTGGTCATGCTTACGATCTGGACTATGTTTAAATAGTCTCTGGGCTCAGCCCACATTCATCAATAAATTATTACAATTTGGACTCTTAATATGTTCTCCTGGCACAGCCAGAAGAGGACTGGTCACCCATTTGAGCCAGGTTCCTCTCTAGGTTTCTTCCTAAATTTCTGCATTCTTATGGAGTTTTTCCTAGCCACTGAATTTCAACACTACTGTTGTTTGCTCCCTGGGGTTTAAGACAACTGCTAATGTAAAAAGATCTTTATAAAATGTATGTGATTGAACTTTGATTGATTGATTTCTAGGTCAAAAACCAAACCTTAGCACAAATTGAACACATTTTGCATATTTGTTAGAGATGTAGCTATTTGTTTACTGTGATATTATACTTCAATGTGATCAAAAGTCTTCTGGGCATGAGTGCTATATGTTCCTCCGTTCATTCACTAATTACGTTCATTACTTCTCCTTTCTAAAATATAAATATGAACTCCATTATTATTGACAGCAATGATTAGAAGTTGGTTAGGTCTAAGGTCATCTTGGCACTAAACAGTATTAAGTAATAGATACATTTACTCATATATGGCCAGCTATTTATTAAATTGTTACAATTCGGGTAAGCTTCAGCGCTGATCCTAGATTATCCTCTGTTTTTCCGGATAACTGTGGTTCCTTGTGGCAGACTGCAGGATGTGGCAGCAGGCAGATTGTCCGCCTGGTTCGCCAGTTTGTTTCGCATCTCATGCCAAGATCGTATGGAATTGGCTTACCATACTTGGCAAGTAGCCCGTACGTAGATCTAGAAACAGGCAGCACAATACAGTGTCTCTGGGGTACAAGGCTCCCTTTTGTTAGTAACAGGGCAATGAAGGGTATTCAGAAATGAGATCAGCCCACGACATCCCATAATAACTGCTATGCCACTTGCACAAAAACACAAGCCAACACAGAGGAAACCACGTGCACGCACATTCAATCACACGACAGGCCTATGTGTACACAAATAACCTTCATTGTCTATAGGAGGCAACTTCCCTCAATGGTATTGAAATGTTAGAATGAATATTGGTGGCTTACATTAGAATATGTTTGTAACATAAATGCAATGCAAGGCATTTCCTTTCCAAAGGGAAATTATACGTATATTAAGGGCAGCATTGGAAAGTAAAACTAATTTAATGCTACTATTCATTTCACTGACGTTATATGAAAGAAATGCGTGATGACATATTCGATCATGAACATATGGCGAACATTAGTTTTGGTTTCAATGGAAAACCCTTTATTCTTCTTACCAGTGAGCAAGTTAATTTGAAAGCCATCTTTTCAACTTCTTTTTAACATTTTTGCAACCAATAATTCTTGTTTCATTGTCTTTTCAACCAAAAGTAAATTTTGCCACCTTTGTTTTCAGTTGACTGGGTTTTTTGATTCCTTTCATAAATTTTTTCAAAAGTATCTTTTAGCATTATTTTGATGGGTTAGGCAAGCATAGAAAATCTAACATAGAAAATAGGTATTTTGGCTTTATCTAGGGACCAGTGAGAAGGTTTTGCAGCTCACTCTCCAGTCATTCTCCATCCAGCATTTTTCATTACATGGAAGACAGGTCTTCATGACATCGTCTTTAACCTCAACAGCGTTTTGATCTCACTGTATCTATTATCCATCACTGTCATGCTGTCACTGCAGGCAACACATGTAGAAAGATTACTGCGCGTGTACACGTACAAACATTTGACATTAGGAATCAGAAGGACAGGTAAAATTAAGACATGGAGGTGAAGGGGGGAAATGCATATCTGCGCAAATTCATGACGTTGGGAGTGTTGCAACTGGACTACAGCCTCGCATTCACCTGTAGTTTTAAGTAATATTACCTAAAGAGTTAAAGCTTTATTGATATAGACGTTGGTGAATGAAACAGGACTGAGTTTTAATACTTTAATACCCAAATGTGGCGCTGTTTTTTCAGCTTAACTACCTTTGCTTAGTCAAACAGCCAGAGCATGTGAAAAGATATGCTCAGCCTACCCTCCTGTCCTCATGCTCTGCACCCACCGGATTGATATGTCTCTCACGCCCCTGTGTGTTCCGGCACCTTCCAATTTACATTTTGGGCACTGAGTACATGTGCAGTGAAGGCAGTGCTTCAGAACACTGGACCACCCTAGGGCACAATCATACAATTTTGCATTTACATCCTCCCACTACACTCATCCAAGACCTCCCCTTCCCCTCACTCACAGTGTCCAGTGAAAATGAACTTCACAACGGGTGCTGCAGGACAATCAAAGATGGATATGTATTCCCCCGATGCACATCTTGCCGAGCCTTTCTCCTTGTTGTTATCATACTGCTCTTTGAACCAGAACATATCTTTCCACAAATGCACGCTCGAGGTGAACGCATGCCACGTCGAACAACCATGATTGTGCTTGCAAAAGCTTGACCTACCACAATGAGTCGCTAAAGCTCACCATAACAATGCAGTTAATCCCAACACCCAGCCACCTGCCCACCGATTTGCACCACCCTCTGTAAGACTCCTGGGCATGGTCAGTATGCTGCAACCAGGATGCAAACTCACAGCTCCCGTGAGGCATCTGGACTGTGAGGATGCAACCCCTACGCCACTCGAGGGCCCCTGATACATCTTCCACACACACATTCTGAGATGCTCAGCCGAGGTCTCCCTCCACACCAGCTGTTTCCCATGCCTCCTGAGCCCACTAGTGTGTTTTGCTGAGTTTTCCACTGTGGGCACATGTTACTCTGAGCATTTGTGAGCTTGGCAAAGTGACTTATACAGTTGTTTCCAATTGAGGTAATGACATTCCAGCCTGGTTATTGCCAAGCCTTACTGTGGGGGTCCAAAGTCATTGTAAGCCAAGGTTTTTCAAACCTGCTCCTGGGGGAATAATTACTATCAACTATCAAGCTCTGATTATTTGAATCAGCAGTTTTATGCTAGGGTGAAAAATCTCAAATGTGCACGTGCTGGAAGGCCCCAGGACCAAGTTTGAGAAACACTGAGGTAGGCTTGATGTTCCCATTTTGTTGTTCTGTTGAATCCAGGTGTTTACCTGTCAAATGTAATGGATAACGTTGACAGGCTGTTGGTCCGTCATTTGACTTCCTAAGTTAAGCATCTGAAGGTGTATTCTATTCTCTTATTTTGTATGTGCAATGTGTAGCCAATTTGTTTACACAATCTTGACTACAGTATGTGTTGTATAGTAATTTGAATAGAATTAAAGCCATGGCATATCAGGATATTCTGCAAATACACCTCAGGAAAATTGTTCAACATACACATAAATTACTGTCTATATAATTATTAATGTACTGTTAACATACCCTTTTGTGAGTCAAGTTGCAATATAAAAGTATAGGGAGTAGAATTGAAAACAGCTGAACAGCGAAAGGACATTTTCCTGAAGTTTATTTTGGATTGCATGATCCTACTAAAATGTACTTGGGTTTAATGATGTGTTTGCTAGTAAAAATGAGACGCCAGTAACAACAACCCATCCTGTCTGTCTACGCCTTTAGTTAATTACAACTACCACGTTGACCCCATGTTGACATAATGTCCGTCTTTACACTCCAATCTCACTGTAAGGGTCATTCCACCATTCAAACACCAGTTAAACTTCTTGTACTAACCAGATCTATCCCGACTGGACCTGTATGTGTTTTCCATCCTTTTGTATTCCATCCTTTTTTCATACTTTGTTTCAATCAGTGGTAAAATTGTGGAGGAAATGATACGACTGCCTGTGCTTTGTCAAGAAGGGGCGTAGCAAACCAGGAGCCCATAAAACCTTGCTGTTTATCGTCCACTCACTAAAAATCACAATCCCCCAAATCCTCTGCCAACCCCCATAGCCCTTCCTTTTGATAACAGCTCTGGGGCTCTTTTTTAAGCAGTATTCATTCGTCTTGTGCAGAGACCGAAGAGAAACGCACATCACACCTTTACGTATTTTAGAACACAGTTCAGAGTGCAGTAGAAAGCTGTTTATTTTAGCAGGTCATACATTTTCAAATGAGTGGATTTATTTGCCCCCTGGACAATAAGCAATACCACTCAAAAATGTTACTGAAATACCCAGGTGTGTGTTTGTGTGTGACTGAGCACCATTCCCAGCAGTTTTGTTGGAATCTCAGTTGTCTGATCTCCGTCCATCTCCTCTCAGATTATCCGTACTACAGTGGATATAAAAAGTATACACACTCCTGTTAAAATTTCAGGGGTGATGTAAAAGAATGAGACAAAAATGTCCGAAGGTTTTCCACCTTTAATGTGACGTGAACATTTCAATTAAAAAACAAACAGAAATCTTTGAGGGGGGAATACAAAAATTAACTCACAATAAACTGGTTGCATACGTCTGCACACCCTTGCACTAATACTTTGTTGAAGTAACATTCGATTTTATTACAGCACTATTTTGGGTAGGTGTCTGTTAGCATTGCACATCTTGACGTGACAATATTTGCCCACTCTTTGCAAAAGCGCTCCAAATCTATCAGATTGCAAGAACATCTCCTGTGCACAGCCCTATTCAGATCACCCCACAGATGTTCAATTGGATTCAGGTCTGGGCTCTGGCTGGGCCATTCAAAAACGTAAATCTTCTTGTGCTTTGGGTCGTTGCCATGCTGAAAGGTGAACTTCCTCTTCATCTTCAGCTTTCTAACAGACACTGGCATTTGAAACTGTTCATAATTCCCTCCAAACTGACTAAGGCCCCGGATCCAGCTGAAGAAAAACTTCCCCTACGCATGATGCTGCCACCACAATGCCTCATTGTGGGTATAGTGTTCTTTCAGAGATGTGCAGTGTTGTTTTTGCACCAAACATACCTTATGGAATTATGGCCAAAAAGCTCAACCTTGCTTTCAACAGACCATAACACATTTTCCCATGTGCTTTTGGGAGACTTTATGTTTGTTTTTGCAAACTTCAACCGGGCTTGGATATTTGTCTTTGTAAGTAAAGGCTTCCATCTTGCCCTACCCTGTAGCCCTATCATATGAAGAATATGAGAGATTGTTGTCACATGTAGCATACAGCCAGTTCTTGACAGAAATTCCTGCAGCATCTCTAATGTTGCTGTAGGCCTCTTGGAAGCCTCCCTTCTCGTCTTTTCATCAATTTCAGAAGGACGTCCAGTTCTTGATAATGTTTTTTTTGTGCCATATTATCTCCACTTGATGATGATATTTTCTTCACTGTGTTCCATAGTATATCTAATGCTTTGGAAATTCTTTTGTACCCTTCTCCTGACTGATATCTTTCAACAATGAGATCCCTCTGATGCTTTGGAAGCTCTCTGCAGCCCATGGCTTTTGCTCTGAGATGCAACTAAGAAAAACAGTTGAACTTTATTTGTGATTAATCAGAGTCATTTTAAACAATGGCAGGTGTGTAATGACTTCTATTTAGCATGATTTTGAATGTGATTGGTTAATTCTGAACAAAGCCACATCCCCAGTTATAAGATCAAGCAATCAATCCAATGTATTTTTTACATGTTACTATCAGGTTTTTATTTTTCATTTTTCCCCCTCGAAGATTTTAGTTAGTTTTTCAGTTGAATTGTTCACATTAGGGGTCACATTAAAAGTGGAAGAAGTTCTGACATTTATTATATTTCGCAATCTTTTACATCACAAACCTGGCATTTTAACCTGGGTGTGTAGACTTTTTATATCCACTGTACATGTCAGATTTTACCATTGCTTACAGCATCTGCTTTTCAGCAGTGATGTCATGCAGTGATATACAGCGGGTGTGATGAGCTCAGCACTGGAGGGTCCCGAGGGACCTGTATCAGCATGGCCCAGCTCCCAACATCAGGACTTTCTCACAGTTAGTATGTGGGAAAGGGCTCCCTATCTGGGCTTAAAGCTCTGGAGTTGAACCCCATGCATCTTCATGGAGTTCATAAATCACAAACAGCATGGCTAGACTGTCCCCTTTGACAGAAAGACTGGAAGGTTTAAAGAGGGGATGACATACAGGCGTTGTTTTTTTCTACAGCAATTTAAAGCTTATAGCATTTTCTCCCAATAGAAATTGACGAAAGAAGCTTTGACTGCCGTGAAATTCTCAGACTGGAAGACTTCTTCTGGATGTCAACATCAGTAACCCCGAAATGAAGCAAGCTTGAGCCAGTCTTAGTGTTGCAACTCATTTCTGCCTGGAATAAGTCCTTTTGGACATTTTACTTGTTAAGAAATTCTCGTGATTTTTGTCATGTTTGCTGAGCACCACTTTGTTTGAAGAAACCTGATGGCTCATTTATTGGTTGTGAAATGACATGCAATTTGACGTACACCTTTAAGGTTTTTAGAGTTAAAGTAAAATGATAGTTTGAAGCAGAAGGGAAATACTCTCCAGGAAAGATGGGTGGCACTGTCCTCTCACTCTGATCAATGTAGACGTATGAGAGCGTTTGAGAAGGCTGGTGTTGGTTGTACTAAAGGTGGGAGAGGAGAAGACGGATATAGTGACAGGTTTTTGGGCCGTGCTCCTCCCCAGCATGGGACCACAGCACCTCTCTTCTGGTCCACAGCGCCTCTGCCAGGGTGCAGGGTGCAACCTCCCTCGCCTCAGCCTTAGCCTCATCCCAAGCCTGGGGACTCAAACAACCACAGCCATTTAACAAATGAATGGTTCTCCTTTTCCGTGCTACTAACCATGGAAAAATTCACGGAGTGACCACAGCCATCTTTCATAACAGGAATGTAATCCGTGACTGTTGAAATGTAGGGTGTTTGTTTATGTGTGGAGCTGTAAATTCATTATTTATTCTGGATTTTTCTGTGAATGTCTCACTTTGGCTGGGGTGGTTAATGGCTGCTATACTGAACTATGAGTTTGTAAACATGCAAGTGCTGTAAGTGTAAAGTATGCGATTGAGTGTGTGTGTTTCTGCTTGTGTGAGTGAATGCAGATGACCGACTGATGCCCAAACATAGACAGAACATCAGTAATCTGCTTCTCCCCCCATTGCATTCCATGTTTGTTTAACCAGTTCCTGTATTTCTGATCCCTTCCTCCAGAGGGCGGTGTTGCTCCAGCACCCCAACCCATTTTAACCTGACTTATGATCCTGGATCGATGAAAGCTCCTCTTTTACCCCTACCCTTCATCCTTCGAAAGTATTTGGCCTGGTCCTCCCTGAGCTGCAATTACATACCATCACCTGTCTCTCCCTTTCAGTTCAGCTTCAGTTTTAAGTTTAAAGGGATTTATTGGCATGAGAAACATTTCTTTAAATTGGCAAACAGGGAAAATTATGAATGTAATAGATAACAATAGTGGTTACAAAAATAATGTCAGCAAATCTAAAAGAAAACATTACATTGATGTTCCTCTCTCCCTTCGTATGTCATTTAATGACAATGAAATAAACATTTAAGTGAACCTGGTGGAAACCAAGGCTTAACTGTACTGTACGAGCTGCAGGGTTTTGGTCATGGTTGAGATTCCTTATGAGACTTGTGTCCATTGCAGTTTGGATTGAATCACACAGTGGGGTTGGATTCATCATTCTGAATTCACTGTTGCAGGTAAATCCAAAAAAAACACTACAAATGTAAAAATTATCTGTGATCCACTGCTGCTTATTCCACAATTCACATGTACAATTGAATTGTAATTTTCCAGACGGTCTTATTTAAGGCGACAAGTGACCTTTTGGTTTACATTACATTGCATTGCATCCTGTTGCATCAGAATCTTCAGTTTTCAGCACAGTCTGCCAAGGAAAGATTAGTGTGTTTCTGACAGTCATTCAGATTGTCAGTGGAATTGGGGTGATTTCCTGCCGTCGTACTGAGAAAATCCCTGGGCATTGATATTCGGATCAGGCATCTTGCTGCAGGCTAAAGTCCGGTTATAGATCCATGCAAAGTCTGGCCCATTACCTGTATTCAAACCTGTGTTATATTTGTTTATCATGGGATACATCAGACTGAGCCATTTAACATTGTGTCTGACATAGACAAGAGATGTTGGCATCAAAGTTGTCCGTAGAGGTGGAATGCTTCGATAGCCTTGATGAAGATATGCCGAGAGTTCTCTAACGGAGATGTTATTGTTTCTGTTGCCGTGGTTACGCCGGCCTGACCCTACCGCTCCATATTCCCCGTTAAACTCTGGGCTTGGTGCCAGAGAGGGGGCCTTCCTGTCCAACCCAAATACATACCCTTACACACAGACGCGCACACACAAACACACTCCAGATTTCCTCTCTGTTCTTCTCCCACCCCTTGCAGCTGTAAGAACTCCAAATGCAGACACTAGTCCTGCTCCTAACTTCCCTTCACTTTATTGCCTATCCGCTGAGATCATTCAAGCCTTTCTTGTTAACAGCTGTGTCTCTAGATACAACAGACTTAACTGTTTGATCGCTGTTTCTCGAATTCCTGCAGAATTGACTTTTTGCCTGAATACTTTTCTAAGAAAGACTCCAGTCACTAGTGAGTCCGTGTTCACTTGTGAGTCCACTAGTGAGTTCATAAACCCTCATACTGTGTAGTGCAATATACAGTAAACCTCACTTGAGTGGATTAGTGGAGACAGTGATGAAAGAGGTGGATGGAGGAAAAGAGAAATAAAGTTGCATTTGAGGGAGAATGGGGGGTACAGAGAGGGTGGGAAAGAGAAGATGGGGTCGTTGAGTTGGGACAGACGCCAGCTCCTATTTAACCTCCTAGCCAAAGGACCTGGATCTATCAGCTGTCATCGGTTTGCCCAGCTTCAGCCTCTGTCGGAAAATTCTACCCTGGATTTGTGTGTGTGTGTGTGTGTGTGTGTGTGTGTGTGTGTGTGTGTGTGTGTGTGTGTGTGTGACTGGCAAATAACAACTTCCAACACTCCATTCCCACCTTCCTCAAGCAACATTGGTTTGTTACATAACTTCCCCCATACTCCTCCATCCCAGGCAGACAGCTTGATGTAGCAAATAGCTGTCCAGTTACACATGGAACATGAGGGAAGGGATGGTATTCTGTCTGGCTGCCTGGCTCACATGGTTATGTCATGGTTAGGACTCAACTAAATGTTTTTAAAGCCAATAAGGAACATTTAACTTAAATATGTTATCTTTGGATTTTGGTTGTAGCTACATAAACGTCCCTATCCAAATGTATAACTATTTTTGTGTATTTTTGGAGTTGTTACATAAAACAGAATTACAAAGATTGAAGGAGCTATGGCAGACATTGTTCTATGGGCAGTTTGACGTCATGGTGGAAACCAGCCTGTAAGTTCCCTGCAGTGAAAACTCAGAAGAAACTCTTATTCAGGAATGTGGAAAAGTAAGTAGACCCCCAGGAGAGTCTTTTTTGATATATTTGCATTCTGGGGTAATCACATTCATTATAAAATAGTTAATCTAATCAAACAAATAAAAAAAAGCGTTGGTATCTTTTATGCAATTGAAATAAACTGAAATGCAATTTCTTAATGCAGAAAAAGTACACTACTAGCTTCAATATTGCACCCATTTTGCTTAAACCACTTCTACTTGTTTCTTGTAACTTTTTTGTATCAGTATCTAAAATTGACCTGGAGGATTTTTGGGGAAGTTGATCGATCTTGAGAGAAAAGATGAGATCATTGCCTTGTTCATATGGTGACTATAAAAGCTTGTGTTACCTACCGTTTAAGCTCTAAAACTCCAGTTGCCATAAAGCATCCGTGAATACACCATCCATTCAATATTCACAACAGCGTTTATGTATCCTGAGAATCTAATGGACTAAGAAATGGATGCCAGGGCTCCTGAGAACCATAGTGTTAGGAAGGCAGCCGGCCAGCTGGAAGGAGGCAGGAGACACATCTCTGGCTTGGCCGGACGTAGCGCCTGGTCCTGGGGCCTTAACTCTCATTAAACCCACAACACTTATCACATCTGACCACGCTGTTCTGCTCCACTCCATAGCGAATTAGCGTGGTCAGGCTCATGTGTTTCCTTCATTGCTTGTTAAGCCCCCCCAAAAATTATCTGGGCAAGTGACAGAGACAGGGGTTGAGAGAAGAGGGATAGAATGATAGGGAAAGAGAGTTTGGGATTTAAGAGAGGCATTGACTGAGTTTAAGGGAGAACGAGACATTTCTGGACACTGTAGCTGAGCTCAGGGAGTTGAGGGAGGTGTGTTAATTGGCCTGCTTTGATCTTTCAGACAGAGCTCCCTGACCATAATAAGCTCTCTTAAGGAGAGGCCAAGTATCGCCACGGGAGACGCCACGACGACCTCTGCCCTTGCACCCTCATAGGCTCTGGTTATCAAAGGCGAACAGAGATGTATCAGGACAGAGGAAGACTTAAACAACTTGTGACACAGGCCTGCTGATAACACCACAAGTGCCAATGTTTCCACGACCTCAGAGAAAGAACGCTCACGGTTCACAGTGAATGACGGTGACAAAGGCCTTTTTCTCGTGAGCAGACTGGCAGACGCCCAGACTAGCATAGGTCTCCATGTTACGCGTCTCCGTCCATGCGAACCTGTCATTAGGAACTGTTACCACAGTAGTATTTACTTCTTGTTTTGTTTTGAGATTCGTTTTTTGGAGCGAGACGCTGCCTGCCACTGCCGGGCTCAGATTGTGCCTCGGTAAGCAAGATCTATTGGGTTGTATAAGGGGGACGGGGAGGGTGGATGTGAAAGCTACTGTCAGTGGTCATTCAGCTGAGTCTGCACTATTTTTTGTGTGTCGTGTGGTTGGGTTTGGGTTTTCTTGCGGACAGACAGACAGAGATTGCTCCTCTCTGGCATGGCGTGTTTGAGTCCCTCACTAGGACGAATAGAGTTTCCGCGTACATACACACACACAAACTCTAGCAACCAGAGTGTTTCTATTTGTTTGGAAGGATGAGAAACAGAGAGCTTACAGCATTCATTTGACTGCGTTTGTTTTGGATGGGTGGGGTCTCGTAGTCGGTCCTGTTCATGAGATACAGTAAATCAGATGTACTCTATGCTTCTCTGTGTAAACGCTGACAGTAATTACAGCCAAACAGACCAGAAAGCAGCTTGCGGCTGGCCATGCAACGCACCTAATATACAGCCACATTTTTACCATATCTGCAGATGACTGCTGCTGTTGCAGTTTGGGAAATAAGTCTGTCACACGGGCAGATTTGAACAGTAGATGTTAATGAGCACTAGTGGTTGTGTTTTAACCCATTCTGTGTACAGCCACCTTCTTAGCAAGGATTTCAACTGCTATTTTATGGCGGAATTGCTTGACAGAACAACAGGATTCTTGGTCAAGTCAGTGTTGTCTTTGCATGTGCATACTTGCTTTGCTACTTGTGTGTGTGTGTGCGTGTGCGTGTGCGTGTGCGTGTGCGTGTGCGTGTGCGTGTGCGTGCGCGTGCGCGTGCGCGTGCGCGTGGGTGGGTGTCTGTCTTTACACTAGGTGGTATGTCTCCTCATAATGTGTCTCTACGAAGCGCTTGAGATGAGAATCTCTTTTCAGACTCTGTGCCAAGGCCAAAACTACTCTCTGCCCACCTCATAATAGTCATTGTTTCCAGGCACATTCCAATGTAGACCTGCTTTCTCTACTTCACATGGGAACAGAAGTGACCCTGTCAGAGTTTCCACTGGGAAGGATTAGGAAGAGCACAAGCCCTGTGAGAGTGAGGCTGCTGTACTTAAGGGGATTTCAGAGTATCTCTTCACACCAAGATCCTGAAAAGAAAAATTATAAACATATACTATTTAGAGATAATAAGAAACTGGTGGAGTTTTGATGGAGCTGGGAAGTTACCTGGTGATATGCTCTAAATGGGAAAAAAAAAGTTATCTGGGATTCAAAATAAGTATCATATTTAACAAAAGATTAAGAAATGTATGACTTTCACTTTCAAATGTCAGACTTGATGACCCTTAAGGAAATGGTCCATTACTTTTAATCCACATGTTGATTTGCTCCACCTGGGAGGTCCCATACATAATACTTTCTATCACTATCTTGATATATAACTGGTAGATTTTCTGAATGGTTTGCTTTAATATCTGTTATTGGTTGATTCATTTTATGCTACACCAACTTGGTGTCCTGAAGAATTGTTTGTGGCATTTTCAGACAGCATTGTTGTTAGCCCTGGACTATCATTGCCTTAGGCTAGGGCTGGCCCTGGGATAACTCTTTGTTCTTCACCTGTCACACTGGTTATTTTGTCATCAGGTTTCTGGGGCTAGCTCTGCTCCAGAACGGAGGATTATACTAGCTAAAATGTCTAAGTATGCACACCTGCTTAGCCCCTGAGCCAAAACCTCCCTCAGCCCTGGGCTAAGGTATAGTGTGAACATAGTATTGGTGGTAATTGAAAATCCAATGTCCATTATCATAAGTGTAAGGGTGATAACCTGGCTGTTAAACATTTTGGCACTTAAATCATCAAGGCACCAGAATCCAGTTGGCTCATTGTAGAAGATGATGATGCAGTCAGTAATGTATATTAGTTTCTCTTGGAATAGCAATATCAGCTACAGGATTAAGATTTATAAAATGTTAAGATAATTATCCAGCATACAAATTCTGTTTTTTAGTTAGTTAGATGCTGGAAGATATGCAGGCCTTTCAGATGAAATAACTTATACTTCTGTGCATATGCATTTTGCAACATTTGGGCACACGTTTCTAGTCTAGTCACAGCGTAAGAGCCAACCCTCTAACTGTACTCTACATCAACTTATTAATACACACATGTCTGTTGTACAATTGTTAGGCCCATGAAACAGGCTTTGGGTACGTGAGACTCAGCTGAAACTCAAGAGCGGGAACTAAATATACCATGAAATGTAACTGTATGTGGCACACATGGTCATTCAATATAGCATGTATGTTTTCTATAGTCAGAGAGGCTTGGCTGAGGCACATATAGCAGGATGTAGGTATGTGCAGGGGGAACATAGATAGACCTGTAGATTGTGAAAGGTGGCAGGACTGTATTGGGACCTTATTAGGGGGTGCTAGAGAGAGGAGGAATTTCAAACCAGCCCCTCGTCCCTTCAACATGCTTGGATGGCTCTGCATGGTCACTTGTTGCTGACAATATTCAGAGGGTGATTTCCAGAGAGTGGCAAAGGAATCAATAAACACATCCACTTCATGAAACACTCAAGATTTGATTATGCACTCCATGTTCCACTGAATATGCAAGCATGCCATTAGTTTTTTTCAAGATATGAACCACACTAGTATTCGGACATGTAATATCAGAGTTGTTTTGTCATGTGTCAAGTTGAAATGCAAAGATGCAAATGCACATTTCATCTGGCATAGGTGAAATTTAGTAAAACTAATGTGATGCCTTATCGGATTCCTCTTTGCTCATGGAGGCTGAATTGTTGCAGTCTCTGAATAAAGGGGCCAGTGGAGGGTCTAATTAGTTGCTGCAACCTTAATCATTTTCACTCCTTCTGCCTATGGACACTTGTGCCAAGGGTGGAGGCGCGTGTGAACATGCAAATGGAAGGCTGAGGTGAAGGGGATCATTTGAGATTACCCTGAGTGTGTCAGGTAGAGGGTGACATACCCACAGGAAAACAAAGTAATAACACGTTTAAATAACATTTGGTGTTTTGGCTAAAATGTCGCAGTGTTTCTCAGCTTGACCTTGAGGTAAAGCTGAGGTATATAGACGGAAATGTTACAACATCCTGTTTCTTTACCTCATAGTCCAGGTGGCAGGTTACCTGGCAGTTACAGTGTCTCACCAGTAACCGAAAGACCGGCAGTTAACCTAAATGTTCCTGTATGTTGCGCGGGATAATTGTACCGTAGATAACAGTCATACAAGTGAGATCACACATCAGAAAGTGTGTGTTTGTGTGTGTGAAAGTCCAGTAGCTGCATAAATATAATATGTGGTATGTGGTTGGAGGTTGGGCCTGGGTTAATGACACCTGCTCTGTGCTGAGTTCCACTGCTGGCTGACTGTCCCACTCTCCCACTGACCACACCATCTGTCACTGACAGCCCTACTATAACAGGGCAAAACTCTGGCCATGTGGAGGGAAGGATGTGTGTGTGTGTGTGTGTGTGTGTGTGTGTGTGTGTGTGTGTGTGTGTGTGT
>JACXGJ010000086.1:110854-187533 GCA_016801105.1 Esox niger | reverse complement strand
GTGTGTGTGTCTGTTGGTGTAAGGGGTTGTGGGTGATGTATATACTATATGCTATTGCATGTGTGTGTCTGTTGGTGTAAGGGGTTGTGGGTGATGTATATACTATATGCTATTGCATGTGTGTGTTTTTTCCCACATGCGTATGAGGTACAGTTTTATCCGTTTGTTTTTTATATCAGATTTTACTACTAACTTGAGTTATCTGTGGTGTGGATGAATTGAATATAGTCATGGCTCTATTTTGAAGGATGCCTTCCTTCCCTTCTGTTTTAAGCTTGGGAGGTGTAAAGAGACCCTTGGTCTTGTTGGGTTATTTCTGGGGCCTGAGCTCTATTGTAAATGAGTGTAAAGACAATTTGTAAATTGAGTCACAATAGTATTACAATTGCATATTATGATACAATAATTTAAAACAAAGAAATGGATGATGTAGTTTTAACCAAGAGGGACTGGCATGCATGCTATGAAAGAGCCCTTCCATGGTCAATGGTAGTTCAGTGTGTGTTATGGGCAAGGCGTGTTGCTCGGTTTTTTCTTCTGTGACAACAGAAACGTACTGTATTTCTTCGCATCTTCCAAAGAACTTTGTGACATAGACTTGACCATGAACTTAGTCCAAAGATTTATCCTCCTCAGTCTGTTTGGTGTTCCTGCCCTATCTGCACAATTCCATTACACATGTAAAGAATTTTCTGAACCAAATAAAAGGCACTGAGCCCGAGCTATATGTAGACCCAGTATATAAAAATCTGATACTGACTGCAATTCTGTGTGTAGAGTTTGATTGAGCTCACTGGCTTTAGTTGCTGACACATACAGAGTAGAAACAGCAGTATACATTGTCTTTGTAGCTTCTTGCAAGACAAGTGGCAAGACAAGTCGCTGTTACAGCCTGTTTTCAGAGCCTGTTGTTACAGCCCTTTTTTAAAGCCTGTCGTTAAAGCCTGTTGGTAAAGCCTGTCGTTAAAGCCTGTTGTTAAAGCCTGTTGTTAAAGCCTGTTGTTAGAGCCTGTTGTTAGAGCCAGCTAAGGGCTCTAGCTTTCTTCCATTTGTCATTATCACTGGGCATTTAATTTTAAGCACACCTGTTAGTTGTTACGACTCAGTTTTATTCAGTGTGGTGCAAAAACACACACACAGAGGGAAGAAAAAAATATTCCCCAGTTAGCCTCAATTGTGAATCTAAAAAGACACTGTTGGAAGCTGTATTTTTCCCCTTGGCCTAGCGTTCCTTCACACTCATATACCCCCTGAAGTATGACATCACCGCACAAATCTTGTGTTATATTTACTCCACAGACCTAGATGAACAGTTCAGTCCTTTAACCAATCTGCAAGTTGTATGTATGTCTTTGTGGCAGCATCCACAGGCTTTGTGTTTGGCAGGTCAGGTTTATATGTTATTTGACTGTCTAGGTAAATTTAATAGTTGGCCAGATCTGTGCTGCAGTGCAATGTAGTTTAAATTGACTTGATTGGAGAGATATTCAAAATGTTGGCTCGTGCCTGACACTGCTGCCTGACAATGCTACAGAAATTAATGGATTGTCTCTAACAGATTAGAATATTAACCAACCCATCGGTTCCTGACCAATCAGAATGGTCAGAATGGATTCACATTCAAGAAATTGTTGGTGAGGAAGACAATTCCACTCATTGTGAATTTAGCATAACCTTTTAATGCCTATGAGGCAATGTAATTGTCTGATAAATAAAAGTCAGTGAGCTTCTCTCAGTGCTCCTAGCTTATCTTAGATTCCACAGAACACACAACATGTGTGATAAGCCAATTTGGGGCCAAGGCCACAAACTACAGCAAACTAGTCTACCTTACACACACTCTGAAGTTGTGGAGTGTCCCACCTCCCTGTCTCCCATACAGTCTGTTAAAAATTACCATTAGAACTGTTCAATTTTCATTCTATATCTACCATCCATATTCTATTTAGACTTGTAATATATACATGCATAGCTGTCTCAGTCATATCACTATAATTCATAAATATGCAGCTTTTTGATCAATATCAGGAAAACACCATTATCTTTAATTAAATAATTAGGAAGATTACACAAAAGAAGGGACCCTTCTCCTTTAGGCAAATAATAATGCCCACAACAGTTGCAATTCAAAGCTTTCAATAACTTGCATCAGTTATCATAATTTGTTATGATGCGACCTGAGTGATCTCATCATGCTTTGCTCTCTATGTGTCGGGTGGTTCAGAAGCTGGAAAAGTTCAACGCCATAGCTGTAATAACCTAGTGTGGAGAAGGAGAAGGGATAGCGTGAGGAAAGGGGAAAGTTTATAATATGAGACTTCCTCTGCTGTCTGTGTCTATAGCCTTTACACCAAGTGATGCATATGTGTGGGTTGTGGGTTCTCAGTTATTCAAAAATGTGTAAGTCTTAAAAGAGCCTGTTTTGTATTTATGCAGACAGCACCCTTACCAGAACTACACCCTCACCTGAGATGTAGACACCAATATAAGTCATTGGGATGCAGTTATTGTGAAGAAACACTCCCCGGTCCGTTCAGGAGAGGCAAAAGTTGAATAGCCTCTATGATCTGGGCATGTTCGCTACTGGAACAGGCAATATGAGTTGTGTAAAGAGTGGAAAGTCTTCATCTCACAGAAAGACATGGAGCTGGGGACCACAGTGCTTTGCTCCTGGAATTAGGCTGACATTGGGATGGTCCAAGGTGCCCCCTCTGAGGGCCTGACTGAGAGCAGAGTTGACCAGGGTACCTCCGTCCCTTGGGTCTGGCATACATCCATTACTTGGAACAGGAACAATGGAGTATGTCCCCTTGTAGTTGTGGAAGATGGAGCCAGAGTTAGAGGGGCTTGCAGGACAACATGCTTGCAGGACAAGAGGACAACTGGGGAAATTCCACCTGTCTTTGAAGCCAGCAGCATTGGCCCCCCATTGTCTGTTGGCAGAAGGCAGGACACAGGCACAATGAGGGAGGGTTCAAATTAAGATACCCTAAATGTTTCCTAGCTGTTTTAGTCCACTGTTCAATTTTCCAGTTGTACTGTAAATTGTGGTCTCAGCATTGTACAGTTACAGTACAACTGGGTTCCAGACACATGCTGGTGATGGTTTTCATGTTTCATTGTACCCTAGTCATACTTAGAGTGCCTGCAAGCTGACTTCAGTTGTCAAAGGAATGTTCAGTTCATTTTCTGGTTAAGCTAACAATGTTATGAGGTGTAGTACAGCTTGGCAAGGCATGTTTCAGAGGATGCATATTCCAATCTTTGACTCTCTTGTGTCTGTTGGAAATTGCAATACAAAAAAGGCAAAAAATAATTATTGGACTGTTAGGGGAAAGGTTAGGTTAGTCCTCACACTCTTTGTGAATTGCTGGAACATTCCTAAGAAAATTGCAGATAATGACTTAATTGACTCTAAAGCTACAGGAACGTTTGTTGTTAGCTGACCTAAACCACTTAAGATTTTTGGTATTTCAATGTTTTTATAAGGTACGTATAAAACATTTATTAACCTACATACCAACTACCATAGTTCAGTCTTAACATGGCCTATATTGGCAATACTAGCCTCACAATCCCTTCTCTCCAGAAATCTGTCACATAGGTTAAGTGGTGTTTCTCAAAACTGTTCCCCCTGCCTGTCACTACTGAATTGGCTTTGCCCAAAAACATTATACATTTAAATGACATGCAGTAGGTCAGCAAAAACAGGAAATGAACTGTCATCATGCAGTAATGCAAGAATTGTATGTGCTCCAATGAGAGTATACGTTACAACACTTTCTCTGTTATAAAGAATGTCAGCTGTTACGGAGGAAAGCAGGCTACGACACCGAGAAACATTTGGCTACAATATCAGCTACATAGATATGTCATTATTATTTCACTGTGTTCTGTCTTCTCTGCACCTACTTGCCTTACAACCTGTTCAGAGTTGCATGACCTGGATAAGGCTAATCACAAATATTAATTTAATATGAAACGTTGGTTATGCCAATAATTTAAAATATATAGGACCAGAGGCAAGGTGACCAGAGCTTACGTTCACTATGGTGACTGCACAGAGCAACATCAGCACAGTGAAAGACAGCCTACAAGGTCGGTACTTCACATAATTCAAAGGCCTAATTTTGCAGGCCTAAGAACAGGTGAGCAGAAAAAAGAAGGTCGTAAAAATGCCGCTGCCACAGGCCAGGTTGAGAGGCTGTTAGGATTGAAAAGATAAAGCAGTTGTCCTCACGCAAGCCAAGCAACTTTGGAACCGGAGGCAACACAGTTTTTTCCAAAGACAAAGATGCCGCGGACGCATACCTGTCCAGCCGGTTCTTCGTTCCTGGCTCTTGGCTGCGTGATATGCATGCGAACAGCGTGTAGCCTGGAAGCTGAGGTGTATAGACAAAGCGCCCAGGGCAAGGGGAGTTTACACAATGCCATACCATTTATCTGGCCTACCATAACAATAGCAAGAAAGCGCAACCTTCCAATGAAAATGTTCAAAGGTTTTTGGCCCTGGTCCGTCTTTCACATACACCTGAAAACGTTAGATATTCTGTTGCTGAAATTTAAATGTATCTAGAGGAACAGCTAGCAGAATAGAATAGAAACAGACAAATAGCCTAATGATTAATGCCGATTAATTCTGATGGCATGTGCTGTTTCATTAACTTCAATATCAGCCTTCATTCAACACAATTATAATGATTAACATAATTGTGAAGCATTGGGTTCAAACTTTTACTTGCTGGTTCTTCATGAGTCACATGTCAAGTCTTCTGCTGTGTTGTCATTCAGAACCAGACTCTTAATTATAAGAGTATCTGTTCAGTTGGGCCAAAGACCTCCACATATTGCGTACAACAGACCTTTAACTCATTCAGTAAATCTGTAGTCTCATAATCGCTGTCCCTTCTAGAGAGATACAGCAGTACTATTGGAAGGTGTGTAGCAAGTGGAGGGATTGAGCTTCAGAGCGTGACCCGAGCAGTTTTCAGCCAGAGGCACGTAACTCAAATATAAGAATGAGTTAGCGTGTCAGGATAGCGTGTCTCACTACAGACCACGCCTGCACCTGTCAGGTGTTCCGTAGCACGGCTGTGTTTCGTGTGGTAATTTGTATGTGCGTGTGTACTGTGTACTCTGCGTGAGAGAGAGCATGGCTATGTGTATGTATTATCTGTCTCTCTCTTGCTGCCAGCGGCTGCATACCCCAGGCTTGATGGACACCTGTGACTTACATAAGGCCTCCAATAGCTGAGCGGTCCTGGAATACTGACATGAAGGTCCTCAGCGGTTGAGTGGCACTGAGGAGCTCTCTTCCTCTTTAGGCTACATTCATACAGGTTGGGGCAGTGCAGAGAAATTGTCTTTAGTTTCATCTCAGAACATGACCGGGTCATCCAGGAGATGTTATAAGTGGAGGCAGATAAAGGCTAGGGACATTTTAACACTGAAATTGAAAATGTCACCTTTCCGTCTGTAACCCGATGTTTATCAGTGATAACTGGCAGCAACACAATACTCAGGGCCAGGAGTTCATCCAAACAGCATTAACAAAAAAGGAAAAATCCAGATCCTGGCAAAGGTGAAATGTTCTGCTTTTATGATCGCCTGCATAGTGATATCATCAGGAAAACATGGATTTAGTCCTCTCTTGCTAAGCACAGTTACTTTGGTTGTTGAGTGTGTCAAACAATGTAAGGAATTCTGATCTTTCAGGTAGCCAGACCCACCTGTCAAGATAACAAGGCCCCTCGAATTATGTTAATGTAGGAATGAAATGTCAGTAGAAGTTAAGCAGCATGCTGGAGCGTCTCGAATTCATAATGAACATAAGGGTATCAGCTGTGCTATTAGAATGCCAAGGGCCATTGTTTGTTTCTGAATACAATCACTTCGGTCACAGAATGGAATAGGACTCTTTTGTAGATCTCTATCTGTCTGGCTATGGGTAACTCTAATCCTTTATCAGTGACCTGCCTGATGTCACAGACTTCTGTTGGTAGGTCTTACGTGCCTCTGGTCACATACATGACAGCACACACACACACACACACATAAACACACACACACACACCCACACACCCTCACACATACGCATGCACACAAGCACATATGCAGGCACTCACACATACGCATGCACACACACCTACACATATACACACACACACACACACACACACACACACACACCACACGTACACAGGCACACACGCATGTACTAGGTAGGGAAAGGGTGACACTGTTTTGAATGCAATTTTTCGTCACCATGGCGTGTCAAGAGGAGAATAACTCAAATCGGAGGTTACCTAGAGGACATTTCTGAAACAGTGTCATCTGTCACAATGCTGTGGTCATCTAAAACTAGCAGTGAAGTGCTGAGTTAAGGTGGCAACAACCTGTCCAAATAGGGAATAAAAACTTTTAACATGCAATAAGTATAAATCAATGTAATACATTTCTCAATAAATTAACTAAGTTAATCATGGACAAAGGAATTATTTGAGTGGTCAATTCAAGTTATTGGAAGATGTTTGGACAAATGGACAAAGACCATTGTATAGTAAGTATTATAAACATTGTGGTTCGAATTCTGATTGCTGATTGGTTAAATTCCAAGGTATGACACTGTATACCACGGGAATGATATCACACACCATTTTACTGCTCTTACTGAATTGGTAACTGGTTTATAATAGCAATAAGACCATACAGTTAGGTCCGGTAAAAACTGGACAGCGACACACGTTTTGCTATTTTGTACGTTTACCAAAATATATTTAAGTAACAGTTAAATAGTGAATATGGGCTTATGGTGCAGTCTCTCAGCTTTAAATTTAATATTAGTATTCACATCCAACTAGGAGAAAGGGTTTAGGAATTATCGCTCTTTAGTATGTAGCCCCCTCTTTTTCAAGGGACAAAAGTAATTGTACAATTAATTGAGAAGCTGATTCATGGACCGGTGTGGGATATTCCTTTGTTATTTTTTCATCAGTTAAGCAGGTCTAAGGTCTGGTGTTGATTCCAGGTGTGGCGTTAGCATTTGGAATCTGTTACTGCGAAACCACAACATGTGGTCAAAGGAGCATTCAATACAAGTGAAACAGGTCATCCTTAGTCTCCAAAAGTATTGGAACGGTAAGGAAGGGACTGTATATTGTCTGCTCAGATTCAGCAAAATTCTGCAAGTTGATTGAACAATGCTTCACCTTACTGATGGACAATGACCCAAAACATACCGCAAAAGCAACCCAGGTGTTTTTTTAAAGCAAAGAAGTGGAATATTCTGCACTGTCCAAGTCTATCACCTTATATCAACCTGATAGAGCATGCATTTCAATTGCTGAAGACAAAACTTTTGGGACAGATTTTCTACAAACAAACAACAACTAAAGACAGCTGCAAGTAAAGGCCTGGCAAAGCATCACGAGGCAGGAAACCCAACATTTGGTGATGTCTGTCACACCCTCACCCTGATTCTGTTCACCAGTGTTGTCTAGTCTCACCCCCACCAGTTGTCTCCATCCTCTCGTTATCCCTGCATACTTAACCTGCCTTCTCTGTTTATTCCAGTTGCCGGTACATCTTGTGTGTTTCCCAAGTCGTCCCCGCTTTCTTGAATCCTAGTGTCCCAGTGCCCGTTTCCCATATTCCTGTGTATGGAACCTCTGCCCGTCGACCGAACCCACTGTCCTGCTCACCGTCTGTCTGTATCTCTGTTCCTCTGCCTGAGTCTTCCTGTGTACCGAACCACTGCCTGTTTATACGACCTGTTCTCTGCCTGAGTCTTCCTGTGTACCGAACCACTGCCTGTTTATACGACCTGTTCTCTGCCTGAGTCTTCCTGTGTACCGAACCACTGCCTGTTTATACGACCTGTTCTCTGCCTGAGTCTTCCTGTGTACCGAACCACTGCCTGTTTATACAACCTGTTCTCTGCCTGAGTCTTCCTGTGTACCGAACCACTGCCTGTTTATATGACCTGTTCCTCTGCCTGCCGATTCGGGTGCATAAAACCCCTAAACAGTTTCCTGCCTCCTGTGTCTGTATCTGTGTCCCTCCTGAGTTCTGATAGATGTCCATGCATTCCAGATTTCAAGCACCCATTGCCTGCAAAGGATTCTTGACCAAGTGTTAAAAATGAACATTTAATTTATGATTAATTGATGTAAATTTGTCCATTTACATTTGAGACCCTGAAATACGGGGACTGAATAGGAAAATGGTTGTGTTTCATACAATATTTTTGTTCAACCCCTTGAATTAAAGAGTGAAAGTTTGCACTTCAATTACAGCAAACTGTTTCAATTTTCTCCACAGATTTAAACATGTAGTCATTACTAGGTCTGCGTTTTGTCTTAAACCATTTCTGAATGCTAATTTAAGTGTTTCCGAGGTCATTGTTCTGCTGGTAGATGATCTTTGACAAGAGACCCAGCTTTCTTCTTTGCTGTCCTCCTGGTTTCATTCAATGCACCCAGTAACCAAAGACATCAAAGCAACCTTAAAACATCACTGAACCACCTACATGCTTGACTGTGGGGAGGTGTTCTTTTCTTTGAAGGTTTTGCTTTGTTTTCCGTAAACATAGAGGTGTGCTTTTCCAAAAAGCTCTATTTTGGTCTTATCTGTCTACAGGAGATTCTCCCTAAAGGATTGTGGCATGTTTCCAAGTGTTGTGGAAAATGTATAGTTTCAGAGTTATTTTAACTCAAATGTTTCTACTAAGTATAACTCAAAGTTAGTGAACATTTCCTAATCAGACAATAATAAAATGAATTAAAATGTTTATGTGATACTGACATTTACTCAATAAAGTTTGAAATGAAAATGTTCCAAGCATGCTAATATTTTAGAATTGTTTTATTATCCTCTGCATTTACTTTGAATGATTAATTCATCTTAGCTACATTAATATCAAGTTCATACATTTTTCTAAAGTAATCCAATCATGTAGCAATTTTTTTTTTTTCATCCTCATCAAAAATTATTGTTACAACTAAATCTGAAATCCATATTGCAGTCAAAACTTAAGCTGAATTCCAACAGGAATTCCCCATGTCTTTGCTGGCCAAGGCCTTGTGGGTAGTGTAGCAAAATTCTGGTGAAGTTCCCAGGTATTCCAGAAGTCTCAACAGAGACTGTGATTTTTTGTTTGGAAATCAGGGAATTTTCTAAACGTTATGAAAATGTTTTAACCAATGGCTTTCTGGCCCCTGTACTATGCAAAGTGAGAAATCAAAATAAGGCCTTATTGGATATGTCAATACTATGTGTTTAACAGTTATATAACAATTATAACCAAAGACTGAAAATGAGTGAGTTCAATAACCATGTCTGTGTCATAAAAAAAAAAAAGAATGGTGGTAGCTATATATATATATATATATATATAATAGGTGTGGCTGAGTATATTACACAATTCCTTTAAGCAAATACAATTTACATCTCTTTGAGTTGTATCAACTGAAAATATTTGTGTATGCTTTCTCAATAATATAAGTAGTATAAAATGAAAATGTTTGATTAGCCCTAAACTTGTAAGTTCTACAAACATTTATGAATATAAAATCTTAAGGCAACAGTGTATTTCTTATGTCTCTCTGATCAGCTGGGTTCTCCTATGTCTCCTACAATACAACTCCATTTCAGTGAGTGGGCGAGGGAGGTGCAAACTGTAACGGTCATACTTCATGTCTGAAGCTCAGCTTAAATCTGTGCACCAGTGGATTGAGGTGCTTTCTCCATCATTTGAACACTTTTTGCAGTGATCTTCCATCAAGCTTTCACCTGCAGCCATGTCCCGGGAGGTGGCTGGTAGTTAGAGTAACATGGGCCTGACCTCTTGATCACAATTAAATAATTACGTACTGTTGAAACAGGAACATCAAGGTCTCTGCAGATAAGTATTGTAGCCTTGAGATTGTCCCGGCTTGGCTACAACCTTGTGTCTGACCTCCTTAGACAATTATTCGTTTTTGTTTCATGCTCATTTCAGTACGCTCAGTGATAGAATACAGGAGAATGAGTCTAAATCTCTATTTAAACTTCTTAAAACCTGTGAAATTCATATTACCGGCATCTGTAACTAACAAAAAGATGAATTCAATTCCAAAGTAGAAGAGAATTAACTGCCTAACAACTTCCAGGCCGTTATATGATTTCTCTGTGGAATAAGATGCAAACCAAATACATATGTGTATGCCAAAATATCTTACAATTTCAACCGTTTTGTAGAAGATATTGTGAATTTGATTGCTGATCTATGAGAGGAGCACAACCTGCAGCCCTATATGGATAAATATGCTGTGCACTGGAATTCTGGACTGAAATTTGTTGACCCATCATGAACTGTACTTAACTCCTCAATGCTGACATCTATAGGCCAAAAAGTGAAATTACATTGTAATTGGAGTGATAAAGGACATTAGGTAATCACTCCCTCTTTTATTTCTCTCTGACATAATTGTTCTTAAAATGTTTCAAGTGGTTTTTCATAATCTCTGTTGCTTGGCAACATCTGTACTGTGCGCTACGGCTGCACAGCTGGGGGCGTAGCTGTTAGGTGAGAGGCTTATCTATAGTCGAGAGGCCTGTCAGAAACGCACGCACACACATGTCACTTCCACCTGTGCTATCCCCACAATGGGAAACCAAGCATGTGTCCAACATGTCTGGATCAAAGAAACCAGAAACACGCCTGTGTTCTTCACCAGAACAAATATGGACTCGGTTTCGATAAGAGCAAGTCGCCAACACTGAGATTATTTGCAGCTTGGGAAGTGGTGGAAATTGTAGCCCACATCATTGAACTGGCCAACCAATAGAGGTGTGTGCCACTGAATGTGTGCTGCCACAGCTTACCAAATAATACAGGTCAACTTTGTACTTAACTCCAACATATTGGAAGAGTAGAAATCCACAGTTCTTTAGTGGAAGACAGGTATTGATTCAATGCACATTTCTTTCTCTCAAACACAAGTATCGATTTCTCACATTCACTCGGACAATAGGAATTTAATTATGATGTGCAAGGCATTCTTCCGGGCTAAACAGAACATACTGTCATCACAGGCTACGTGATTGAGCAAGTTGAGACTGGCTGCCACTGGGGGTCTGGAATTACCCATCAAGCTGTCTTTGCCAAAGCATTTGAACTTTAACCCCTAGTAATACTCAGACATTAGCAAGACACAACATGGAATCAATCAGAATGCAAATAACACTGACATAAGAGTGGATGTTTTAATATGTGCGCAGACACATGAATGAAAACCAAATGTGTATTTTAATCAGATTTAAATTTTTTATTTTCTATGAACACAAACAGTAAGGATGTTGACATAGTAAAACCAATCATTTCAAAAACGTAGTGGTGAACCATGACAATTGGAGCTAAGGCAGAAATAGATCTGACGTCATACATATAGCTTGAGAACTTGGATGTCTGTGCATACAGTGCATGACTTGAGACCTTTCCTATGCAGATCTATGTAGGAGAAGCAATTATTTGATAACATAGCCAAACACTCCTAAGCCACGCCATGGCTGTGGCTCACAGAAGCACCACACATACACACAACAGTTGAAAATATTGATAGCAGGAATCATGTTAGAAGAAAATACAGTTGTGTTGTTTCAAAGAAACATTTGCCGAAACAGTCAGTCAAATTGTGGCAGAATAAATTCAACCACACAGTTACTCACTTTGATTTAAGACCAGAAAATAAAGAAATTAATTAATCAATTAATTTGCTGTCAGAGAGAAAAAAGTTGTGCTATATTCAATGTTCTATCCCCAACATGCAAGAATAAACAAGTGCACCACAACATGAAATGTCATGTACCCAGTGCTTCCAATTGCAACATCATTAACTTTGTTTTTACCACACAACCAGAGAATCAGATGTTGAAATAATATTTTACACATTGTATTCAAAACTGTGAATGAAAACTGTGAAGTGGTTGCTATATATATATTTATATATGTATATATATAGCTACCACCGTTCAAATGATTATCATTTATAAATGAAGTCCATTCTCCTGTCCTTTATGAAATGGGCAATGGCAAGGTCATATAGCTTCTCTTTTGATTTTAAATCCGAAAAAAATGTATTTTTTTATTGAGATCAAAGCCAGAGCTGACAATTGAGAGAGAGGAGGATGCTATAAATAGTGAATCTGTAGAAGTTGGTGAGAGTTTTTGTAGACATGCCAAATCTCTTGAGTCTCCTCGGGAAGTGGGAGACTCCAATTCAACTCCATCGATGTGTATGGGGGACTGATCCCCTCTGCTGCTTCCTGAAGTGCACGATCATCTCCTAAGTCTTGCGTTGAAAGAGAGGTTGTTGTCCTGGCACCATGTTGCCAAATCACTTACCTCCTCTCTGTATTAGGTCTCATTGTTGTTGGTGATGGGAGTCAAGATGATGGTGTCGTCTGCAAACTTAAGAATAACATTGGATCTGTGTGTGGCCACATAGACATGCGTGAATAGGGAGTACAGGAGGAGACTGAGTATGCAGCCCTGAGGGGCTCCGATATTCAAGGTCAGAGCAGAGGAGGTTAGGTTGCCCATTCACACCACCTGGGGTCTGCTCGTCAGGAAGTCAAGAATCCAGATCTAAAGAGAGGTGTTAGAACCCAGGGTCCTGAGCTTGGGAATGAGCAATCGTGTGTTCGATTACAGAACTTTCTTCTGAAACTCATCAGTCTATTCTTGTTCTGAGAAATGAAGGCGATTCCATGCAAGAAATTGCCAAGGAACTGAAGATTTTATATAACGCTCTGTACTACTCCCCTCTCAGAATAGAGTGAGGCCCTGGTGCACATCTGAGCAAGAGGACAAATACATTACAGTGTCTAGTTTAGTGCCCATTCTAGTGCCCATTTCATAAAAAGGACAGGAGAATGGACTTTATTTTTAAATGATAATCATAATGGTGAGTGGACTTTCTGTTTTCTACTGGCAGATTCATTAAATAGTACCCGCAAAATACCAATCACAATGCCAACAGTGAAGAGGCAACTCCGGAAGGCTGATCTTCTAGGCAGAGTTACCAAGAAAAAGCCAAATCTCAGACTGGTCAATAAAAAGCCAAGATTAAGATGGACAAAATAACTAAGACACTGGACTGAGGAAGATTTGAAAAAGGGTTATGGACCAAGAAACCAAGGGTCTGAGGCATTCAGATCACAAAGAACAATATTCATGAGATGCAGACCAAATGAAAAGATGCTTGAAGAGTGCTCAATGCCATCTGTCAAGCATGGTGGTGGCAATTTAATAGTCAGCGTGTGCTCTGGTGGTGGTAAAGTATGAATTGTGTACAGGGCAAAAGGGATCTTGAATAAGGAAGGCTATAACTCCATTTTGCAATGCCATGCCATACCCTGTAGATGGTGCTTGATTGGAGATGAATAGCAATAACTATTTAATGAAGAAGCAGTCACACAAGCAAACGTTCACATACACACACTCTTGCAAAAGCAAGCACACATATTTGTTACAGCTTTTATGTTGCTATTTAGTGTTTTTTGCCAAATGTAAAAATGACCTCTGTTTTATCTTTGTTAATTTGAAGGAAATCATGTGACATCCAGTTATTCTCACACACATGCACTCATTCCTGTTACTCAGTGCTCATTCATGTTACCCAGTGTTCATTCCTGTTACTTAATTTTTTTTCATAAAAAATATGGATAAAACATTTTATTTTATTTTGTTTGGTCCATTATTTAAACATTTTCATGATAAATCACAAATCGATTTTTGAAAATATTCAGGTTGGGGTGTCCCTTAAAAAGAAGAAATTGTCTTTCTGTTTTTTCTGTTTTTTAAACAAATTTTGCCTGCATATGTTGTGACTTCTTGGCCACAGATATATATTTTTTTGAACATGTAACCAATTATTTCTGTAAAATACCATCTTAATTGAAGGAAAAACAAAGAGACTAGTTGGCATGAATTGTAATTGATATTTAAACAGTTGAGAAAAATGCAACAATCTTCCATTAAGAAATCTTGGTAAAAGAAAAATGCATGGCCCGCTTCAAGAACTCCTAAAGCATTTTGATAGGATTGATTCAGTCCATTTGAGCTATTCTGTTATAGATTTGTTATGTGTTTTGGACCATTGTCCTGCTGCAACATTTGTGTTTGGCTAAGCTTCAGCTTTTTGAAAGACAACCTTGCATTCTTCTAAAGAATTCTCTAGTACAATAGGGAATTCATGGGTAAATCAATGATGGCATGTTGGCCTTGGGGCAGCAAAGTATCCCCAAACCATAATGTCACCGCCTCCGTGCTCCGTGCAGTTTGTACAAGGACTTTGTGTTCAAAGGCCATATTTCATTTTCGCCGAAAATGCCAACTGGCATTAGGTCAAACATGTCCACCTTTGACTTATCAGTCCAGGGCATATTGTTCCAGTAGTTTTGGTCTACCTAGTTGTTTTCTGACAAATGTCAGTAGTGTCTTCATAATCTCTGAGTTTTATCTTTCCTAACCGATATTGGCCAGATTTGTACAGTCTCTTTCAAAGAGATGTATTTCAAAATGTATTCTGGCAAGAGGCCTGTAGATCTGTTGATGTTACCCTGGTAACTTTCGTTCAGCTCTTGACATAATTTGGTAGAACAACCTGTTATATGTAACTCTCCACTGATCTGGAAATTTCTCAATTTGTAGATGATTTTTGAGTGTGTACTCTGAATTGCTTGGAAATGGCTTTGTAACCGCTCCCAGACTCATGGGAAAAATCTTTCTTTTGAGGGCCTCAAATAGTTCTTTTGATCTTGACATTATGTGCTGCCACACATCAACATGGTTATGACAAAACCAGTCCAAGTTTCTAATCTTTATGGAACGCTGGACCCCCCCCCAAGTAGTTCTGTAATGATCCTGTAATGATTTTTGTAATTTGCAGATGGTGTAGTTATTATTTTTATGGTAGTAACTGCAGTTTACTTTATTTCAAATGTTTTATTTTAACCTGCAGAATAAATAAAACAAAGTCTGATAAAACAAAATACATAAGAAAGCAAAAAGACATAGACTATTATATTAGGATTAAACAAAACAAAACAGTTGTATTGAAGATTTAGGGGAAATACTGAAGATTTGAATTGAAAACAGACCAACACAATACATCAAATAGTAATCCAGGGGTCACAACATTCTAAATTATATGTACATATCTTTGTTCCCTTGGCGTAGTGATAGTGAATTTTAAACAGGTAATAAAACCCCCAGAAACAATTCATGAAACTTTATATTTGGTGTTCTATAACTGGGTAAAATAACTTTTAACCATGATTTCACTTCTGATGTGATCCATCAATGAAATCTGAAAAGCATGTGGTAACACATCACAGAGATCAGGAATAACAATTCACAATGCCTTTAAAACAATGACCTGCACTTCAAATCACTAAATTAGCCAGTAGATGGTATGGGCATACATCCATCCATCTATATCTTTATAACAAAGTATACATGTTCTTCATATTTCCAGGAAGTACACACTGTCCTATTGTGTTGTAGCAATATTGCTTCAAAACACTGGGCTACTTACATCTGGGCAAGTAGTAGTGGTCATTGGGATGAAAATGCTATCTGAATCAGGCAAAACCTGCTTTGTATATACTTAGTCCATTTTGCCAAGGGTGGAGACATGTGAAACGAAGGGTGGAGACATGTGAAACGAAGGGCGGAGACAGGTGAAACGAAGGGTGGAGAGAGGCGAAACGAAGGGTGGAGAGAGGCGAAACGAAGGGTGGAGAGAGGCGAAACGAAGGTTGGAGACTGATGAAACGAAGGGTGGAGACAGGTGAAACGAAGGGTGGAGAGAGGCGAAACGAAGGGTGGAGACTGGCGAAACGAAGGGTGGAGAGAGGCGAAACGAAGGGTGGAGACTGGCGAAACGAAGGGTGGAGACTGGCGAAACGAAGGGTGGAGACGGGTGAAACGAAGGGTGGAGACTGGTGAAACGAATGGTGGAGATAGGTATTGAACACTGGACATTGGTGGGGAGCCAAATATATGCATGGAGCCTGGAGCACTATTTCTTGACCACAGCTCTGCACACAGATGTTTTCTAACTTGCCACGGAAGTAAAATGTACCTAGCCAGCCAGAGGCCTTATGGAGCAGCCTTTCTAAAATACAACTGAGCCATCTTACAGTGGTCAAATATCACACCCATCTTTCCTTATTGCTTAAATGTTTTTCTATCTGTTGTGGATTTCTTAACATACAGTTCCACTCTCGCCTACCAGTCATGAGTAGCTAAATCCCAATAACTACACTATAAATAAAAAACATGAACGTTACTATTCAAAGATTTTTCTTGAACTGTATTTGTTCTGTTAACATTTCTACTGTATCTAAAGATTCATCAGAGAGTCCGTTGTGTGTTGACTGCAGTATAAACCGGTTGTTGCATATTCAGCTGTAGATGAACCTGGGCCTGGGTTTGGGTCCTGCAGGCAGAGTATCAGGCAGCAGAAAACAAAGGCCCGTCTTCTGGGATTGGACAGACTCAGACAGGAACAGGGAACGATGCAGATAACAAAGCCTCTGCAGTGTTTGAAGGGGTCCTGCTCAGAGACCACAGACACACAGAGTTTTACAACCATCCTCACCCTGGGCTGTGAATTCAGGACACATCAAGACTAGGAGTGGTTTGGTTTGTAAGGTCAGTGGTTCTCCATTCCCTTCTCTCTATATTTAAACACTGTAGGACCTCTAACAAAAGAAATAGGCAATCAGAGTTTTTCCTCACCGCTCAGTCCTGTAGATGAATACAGACTATATTTGGGTTTTAGACAATGGAGTCAGTTGAGTAATTTCAACCTCTGCTTTACAAAAGCCAGTTAATTACTTCCTTATGAATGTTCCATTTTGCATTCAATAAGGTCAGGTGTTGAGCATGTGCTCTCCTTGTCCAGACCCCCACTCCCTGAACTCTGTCTCTCCACTTGAGGGGGGCGGGTCGTCTAAGGAGAGGTCCTGCCTCTTCCCAAACACTCGCTCCTGAAGCTCGATGATGTCATTGCGAATGTCGGCCATCATAAGTAGGAGGAAGTCAAATGAGCCAGGTGGACCCTGGGATGAAATGGGTGGTATTCAATAAACAGTGGGTACAAAATGTTTGTACTGTACATCGTTATAAAGATGAACACGTTAGTTTAGTAGAACAGTTGTTTAGAGAGATTTTGTTTAATAAGTATAACCCCAATGGACTCACCGGTGGCCCTCTTGGGCCAGGACTTCCTCGGTCACCCTGTCAAAACATCCACAAACATCCTGGTAATTACAACATTTATGCAGATCTCTACAAGACTACAAATTGGCAGCAAATACCTCTAGTTAGGTTTAAACATTTTAAAGTTCAAATTAATTGCTTTTAAAAGTGGACAGGATATCGGTTTTATGGTTACAGCGCTAACATTCTCTTTAGTAAGACACAAGCCTTTACTAAACACACAGACACATGGATGGACTCAAGCTTTAAACTAAGGCTGGTTGGGTGATTTTAACCATTTATTTCTATGTAGCTTCCTTTAGATTTAAACTGCTTGACCGTTTCAAAGTGAGAGGGATAAGCGCAATATATTTTCAGCAGCAACCCGAATTATTCATTCTCATGTTCAATCTATAAGCAGAGGCTGGTTGTGTAGCCTGTCTTCATTTTACATACCTTCAATAACATTCAATAACCAATTAACTGTATTCATTATCACACTCTGGATAGAGTGCTGAACTGACCTTCATCCCATTCCTGCCTGGAGCTCCGGGTGGTCCCTGCGGGAGAAGAATACTGTGTAAAGTGGTTTCACTTTAGTCGGTGGCCTCAACTACAACGTCTTCGGAAAGTATCTAGACCTGGGATGCAGCCCAAGCATCAGTCGTAAGCTTACCATTGCACCTCTGCGACCCCTCTTAATGTGTTCCAGGTCTGGTTGAGGGCCCATAGGGCCCATGTCTCCCCGTGGCCCCTGGGGACCAGTCATGCCTCTCTCTCCAGGTTCACCCTTCTCCCCAGGCTCTCCAGTATGGCCTGAGATGAGATTGTTGTGAGCCAAGACAATATGATAACATGACTGGGGCCAGTTATAGCAAGAATGGAATTATTCTAAGTAGAGATGTGGCTCTCAATGGTGCCAGTCAGGTGGCTGACCAATCATAAACCAATCATCACAGAATCCTTGGCAGAAACCAAGTAATGAGTTGAAAAACTGAAAATGTTTGTCAAAGATACATAATATAATATTATAAAAACCAAGTTACATATCTCAGATCTCTGAAAACGACTGCAATGTTGATGATAACTGAATTTGTGCAAGATTTACAAGGCTATATCAAGTTTTTTTAAGGGAGGAGAAGGGATGAATGAGTCAATTGGAATTAGCACTGTTAGTAAATTCTTTGAGGGAAGAAATTACTTGCTACAATTGTAGTCTCTTATTATCACATCAACATATCGTAAGATGAACACAAGTCACTCTGGAAATAAGTCTGCAAAAGTTACTGAAATGCAAATGTGAAATACTGACAGGGAACATAAAGGTGAGCAAGAGACAGATGGAGAGGCCAACCAACCTGGGAACCCAGGGGATCCTGGAGAACCAGGAGGACCGGGAGGGGCCAGGGTTTCGGGGCCTTTCCACAGCCTCCCAGCAGAAGGCTTTTCACTGCTGTTAGCCAAGTCAGGTGAGAGCACCTACACACACAGGAGAGCCAGAAGAGGTCCAATTCAATGTACAGCAGGCGGCTGTATTGACGGTCATATCTGTATTCATGGTCTATGTGAAGTGATGCATAGTTGTCATGTAGCGACGTAGTTGCACCTGGTTAAATGACTGGGTGACGTCCAACCTCTGTTTCAGCTGCAGCACATTGTTCCTCATGTTGACAAAGTCCTGACAGGTCAAGGAGCAGGAGCCTGCACTCATCAGGGTATCCGACTTTCCTGAGGAACTCACTGACAAGAGTTACAATTGCATACTCCTTGCGTCCTCTCTCCTCGTCTCCTTCTCAAAATCCCTTGGATGAGAAAGCCAGAGATTCCTCTCCTCTGACCTTCTTCTCCAATGAGTTTTAAAAAGAAAAGGAGTAGAGAGGAGATAAGATGCAAGGAGTATGCAATTCTTCCAGAGATGAGGAGACTCTCAGAGGCATACAGACAGTGACACATATCAACAGTGAAAGACACACACACACACACACACACACACACACACAAGCGCTCAGCCAGTTAAACACTCACGTTTGAGACTGGGTATGCAGGAGTGCTGGTCCGGTGCTAGGATGTAATCACCATGACAACGACACCGGAAACTTCCCACTGTGTTCTCACAGTCGTGTGCACACACACTACCGTTAGACTCCACACACTCATCTATGTCTGGGTGCGTGAGACAAAGGAAACAGCTGTAACTACACACTGATTAGGCTGCTTTCTCCCTAACGAGACAGAGAGAGAAAGCGGTGTTATGTGACAGTGTTATGACATTTTAATTGGCTGACACAAGGGGATGATAAACTGCTGATTTGTAGAGAACTATCAAGCAAAATAGGAAGCAAACTGACCTAAACAGTAGGTCTGTTGGTTGCGATGCCTCTCACGATCAAAGCGGTATCCAGGGTAACAGGTGCAGACAACTCGCCCAAAATTGTCGGTGCACTGCTGTTCACAGGGGGAGCCAGCACACACATCTACACCTGGAGAACCAAAGGCAGACATACTGAATCACATAGAATGCTAACAGCTCAATAATAGCCACAAACGTTTGCTCTGCAAAGATATGTTGTGCGTAATGTTGCCCTCTAGTGGACATGGTGTGTCACTTCACAAGATGAAAACCGTATAACTATTTTATTCTTCTAAACAACCTGCGGTTAATCAGTGAATTCATTTGACATTGCTTTGTACTTTGTGTAAGGGTAGCAGACTGGAAGGTGTGAAGACTGGAATAGAAACCTCATACTGGGTGAGCTGAACAACGTAAGAAGTGTTTACCTACTTTCAGGTATGCACTGGCCCATCACAAACCTGAAGCCGTCACAGCATTTCCTCCTGCGAACAGAAAAACAGCAATTCAACTGATACATAGTTCCGTTACTACAGCAGTTCTCCATATGTGCTTTCTGGTCTACACTGATTTTCTCAGACTGTTTTGGACACCCAGCCAGACCCCTCAGCTCTCTCCTTAATTCCCATCAGGAGCAGCCGGCCTGGCCATGATACAGAGCGAGAGCATCACTGGAGTAACACACACCAACACACACTCACACAGACACACAGAGGGAACCAGCAAACAAAAACACATGTTACCGACATTAGGGATGAAAATTCCAAGTCGGAAACTATGGATAGGGATATTGGAACAATAATAGAAACACAGATCCAAAATAACAAGGACCTAGTTCTGGAGGTATGAGTGGGAGGTTATGGGAAGAAAATGACTCTGAAAATGGCTCGTCAGAGGGTATTTAGCATGGTATCTCACTCAAGGTTTCCTATAACAGAAAATGTGTCTATTCCTATAGAACCTTCACACAACCGAATCCCACAGGAGTCCCTTCATCCTCATCATCAGTTCTGTAAAATAACCTATAAAACGATGCCTAATTATTGCCAGATAAGGGAGAGACTAGCACTTAAATCTGTGCATATACAGTGGGGAGAACAAGTGTATGATACACTGCTGATTTTGAAGGTTTTCCTACTTACAAAGCATGTAGAGGTCTGTAATTTTTACCATAGGTACACTTCAACTGTGAGAGACACTACAATGTGATTCTCTGGATTTATTTTCTCATTTTGTCTCTCATAGTTGAAGTGTACCTATGATGAAAATTACAGGCCTCTCTTATCTTTTTAAGTGGGAGAACTTGCACTATTGGTGGCTGACTAAATACTTTTTTGCCCCACTGTACTTGTTCACCCCACTGTATCTGTGTTGTCTTGTGCCTGAGAGAGCTGGATAACACAGTGCTGGGTGGCTGATAGGGGGTCCTGGCCCAGGCCTGACAGACATTCTCTAGCCTCCAGGTCAGTCAACTCCTCTTCCTCCATCATGAGCAGAGAGAACCACTGGGCTAATGGGCAGCAGATGTGGACTGTCTGTCTGTGCACCTGTCTGTCTGCCTGCTGCAGATTATTTGGACCATCTGTCTGTGCACCTGTCTGTCTGCCTGCTGCAGATGGACAGCCAGAAATGCTCTGGTCTAAAATGCCTACCTAAAACATTAACACCACCCTCTGCTTTCGGGTCCAGTGCTCCACTCAAAACATCAACAGACCATCTGTCAGTCACACCTGAACCCACGCCACCCTGATCTGGTACTTGCTGGAGGGGTCTTTGATTGATGATACAGACAGGGGCTTTTTAACCCAGTAATTGGCCCCCTAAACTATCAGCAAATAAATGACTGAAATACATTTTTCAATTGTTTCAGTTGTATTGCCTTCAGTGTTTGTTTAAATGTTGCAAGGCCGATAGGTCAGTGTTTCTACGATAACACCATACCAGTCCTTAGTTAATAAACACACTGTTCTTTTAGACAAAGCCCACACGCTGCACCTGAAACAATCAGTAACTTTTTACAACTCCAATATTGGACAACTGTCAGTTAACCACATAGTTTAAATATTTTTCAAAACAAACATCTGGACAGTGTAACAGCCAGTAATTGGGTGCAGCTTGATAATGTCAGGAGACAACCCAAGGGTTATCATTGAGAGTGACGCATGAAACTGGCAGGACTCTAAACACACAGCCTTAAAGAGAGCTTCCAGATTTCCCCTCAGGCTCATGTTCTCTTCACAAAACAAACAAACACCTGGGTAGGGACTTTATTTTGATTAATAGAATATCATCCTTTAAGAAAAGCATTTTTTTCTTTGGTTGGCTCTATACTCGAAATGTTTGGATTAAAAAAATATTACCATGAGGTTTATGTATAGACTTTTAGCTTTTTACTTCCAAAGTAAAACCAATAGTACATATTGGTGTCACTCAAATTAGAACACTTTTGCCGACAGGGTATGTGGAGCCGGCTAAAAAGTGTGAATATCTCTTACTGATTGAGTTCCTTTTGTTAAATAGCATAGTGGTTAGTGAAACGGATCTGCAAACTATATGTCTCGTGTTCGGATATCCCCACAGGCAGAACGAAGTACAAGAGAAGAGAAGGAACACTGTCTATTCCATTATAAAAAGGGTCAGTCACTTTAACACAATGCACAATCGTGTCTAGCGACTGCTGTAACGTGTAATGCCGTGGCGTAGTGGTAAAAGACACTGCCTCTCATGTGGAAGACCCAGGTTTGAATCTATTGAAAGTAACGGTATTCATTAATATTATTTGTAGGCAGCAATAAAACTTCATGTTTATACAATATTGCGACGATTTTTGGTAGATTCCATGATTCTCTTGTCTTTTCACTTGATGAAAAATTTAGTTATCGTCACCTTAATTGATAGTTACTCTATCAACGTCATTCACGAATGAAAGAAAAAAAAACGTTCTTAAGCCATGAAATGAAATAGCGTTGGCAGACTCACTAGTAATATTATTATTAATAGCAATAATATTACTAGCCTATTACTGTCTATTACGCTGTTAAAATGACCAGTGGCAAACGCCATACTGTTCATAGACGTTATTTGTGGTGGAGGTAAATTTTGTAAGAAACTTTGATCAGTTTAACTGTATCAAGATCATTCAGGAATGAACAAATAACTGTTGAAACGGCGAGTGGCAAATTAGGATTTATTCAGGGTAGACACTTGGCTCTACTGACATCCGTCAATATTACAGCTTTGTGATGTAGTAGTTAACGACACAGTCTTTCATGTGGGCGACCCGCGTTTGAATCTCGAGAGGGCAACACTTTCAATTGCAGGCCGACTGAACTAGACTTGCCTGGTTTCTTGTTTATACATAGTTCCCCTATTTCGGGGCACTGAAGTACTAGGAAAAGTTAAGAAAATGTCCAAATTAAGTGTTAGTGTAAAGTAATCGGCAGCACACCTGCAACTTATTGATCCCAACACCTGCCAGGTATCTTCTCTGGTAATGCTCTGCCTGTATTGCCACCTTATTCAGTCAGCGTATTGGAGAAAGGCATGTTCAATTGGATTTGGCAATGGACTTGGAACGTTACTATGGCAGTATTTTCTGGTCATTGTATTTCTATATAATGAAGCTCTATGAGTTTGGAGGCATCTGCCTGTAGCGGACATGATGTACACGCAATGTATTCAGCTCTTGCCATCAACAGTCAAATTATCATTGAAGCCAGTTCCAGTGTCAGTCCTACATACCCAAGTCAAAACACTAGCAAATTACTGTTAGGTTCAAAATAATGGTTACGGTGAGAGCTACGGTAAGGGTTTGGTTTCGACTAATGGTAAGGGTAAGAGTTACGGTTAGGGTTAGGTTTAGAATGATTGTTAGGGTAAGTGTTACGGTTAGGGTTATTAAATTGTTGAAATGTTACTGATAGCATCTATAGATGGACTTTCAAAATGACTTGCTACGGCAAAAACAGTGCAAGAATTAACACAATTAATTGAATATTGAATGTTAGGATAGAAACCGTTTTATAGAATCAAAATAAACAGAGAACTATGCTCAACCAACTTGAGAATGATTGAATGATCCATACATGACATCATTACATGAGGAAAATATATTCACAAATAACAGGTTGCATGATGCAATTTTTTTAAGTATTTGCTAAGTTGCACATTTTTCCCCAAGTAAATCAACTAAAACCCACAAAGAATGATCCAAAAGCTCAAAGTTTACTGGGAGAGTTCACCCAATAATGTAACATCACAGGTAGTAGGCACGAGTTGGGCACAGGCAGTACAGAAGACAAAAAACTAACATCTAACCAAACTAAAACCTGAACAGAACAACATTACAAAAAACAATGGAATCCAAAACAATGATCAATAAGATACAAGATGGACGAAGGATATTAAATAGGGCCAGTGATTAGGAACACAGGTGAGGGCAATAACATGGAACAGGTGTCCATGCTCTAAATGAGGGAGAAAGGGGGTGTTAGATCTTGAGGTGACGAATGGGTCTGAACCAATTCACCAAATCGCATACATAAATACACAAAAGTCCCATGTCAAGGCTGAGTATATAAACTCTTCCTGTTAAACTCCTCTGTTCACCTGACTATACAGTAGCAGTACTAATGAACAATACTGATACATACATGCTGTATCTATGAACATCTTTTCTTATACATATAGCATTGCATTTAATTTCATCAAGAATGTCATTCATGTGTGACATCATAGGAGGTCTCTACCTTGAAAGGTTCTGCAGATCTTATCAATAAGATAAAAATAGTTTTCTAGAACAAAGCCACAGAGAGCTCAACAAAGGTTTCAACTGACTGTGTATTGTGGGCATTGCTGGCTGAAATCAACAAAATTGGTCAAAAGATTATTTTCAATAAATGACACAAGATAAACAAAAGTAAAAAGAGTGGCATTTCCTGTTTACTGACCGGACTTAGTCTGGAACTTATCCTTTGAAATCTAGGACAATGTTGTATTGTGAGAAAAAAAGGGAGATTTGGCTTTTACACTGGCGAAATAAAAGCAAGATCATTGCCAAGTTAGGCAACAAAGGCCAGACGAAGGCCTTCACACAGAGAAACCTTGAAGTCCCACTCCGTTCTGACACTCAGCCCCCCGTTCTAGATAGATTTGAAAGGCACCCCAGGCAGGCCTCCCTTTAAGCCCATCAGACCCACACAGAGGGGACAAACCAAAGAAGATATGTGCTAGTACTGTCCTGCCACCTTCTGGTTAGGCAAATTTTAACCAGGCTGAAAGCAGGTAATCAGTTTACTCTGAAGAAATAGCTGACTGTTCTGAGGCATTAGTCCAGGCTGACAAGCCTAAGAGCACCATATCAGTGTGTTTTGTGCCTAAGGAGCACCCGGTGTGAGGAAGCCTTGGTCCGTGCTCCCTGTGCACCTCCCTAGTACTGCTTGTGACCCAGTGGCTACCTGCAGGGAGGGGGACGGAGTGAGGGCCCCCACGGGGTCTGTACCACACTGATGCTGCCAAAAACAGCACAGAGATGCTGGAGGAAAAGTAAGACAGGAACCAGAGTACAGGCTGGAGCAGGATCACTTTACACCCCAGATTATGTACTCTGGGAAGGGTCTCCCTCCAGGGAAGAGACCTCACTGTTGTTTTCCGTCCAGGCTGGTGTGATTTATTTGTGCATTCACGGCAGGAATGCACTACAAAGATTGGTTATTCGTGATAGGCCCCTCAACCGTCTGCAGCCTGAACAGACTGAAGTGGGGTGACACCAAGAGCAGAGCAAAAACTCTATAGTGTTTTTGGCCTTGAATTAACGGTTTTACGGGATTGCCCTGTAGACCTCAGATAGTATTTCTGTTTGCAAAAAGCTATAATGGACAAGAGTATCATGGAGTGCCCTGTGAGTTTTTGCGGAGGCAATGTTATGTTTCATATTTACTAGGTCAACTCCATGACTCCTCAGAGAGAGCTGAGGTAACTCATGGGGATTGTTATGGCGGCTGAGGATGAAACCCAGTGAGAGGGAAATTAAAGAGGGAGATGTTGACATATCACGGAAAGGACGAGAGCGCGAAAGAGAGATCCGACTCCTGTGTCACCTGTGTTTGGTGGTCCTGGTGTGGGGCTCTGTGAGTGAGGAACACAGGATGGGGGTCATCTTAGAGGTCACTGACCCTTTTATAATGGGAGAGACAGTGTTACTTCTCTTGTCTGTCCTGTGGATATGTTAAGACAATATACTTTGACATTTTTTTATGAACTTCATGCAAGTTCACAAATGTTTCTAATTTGCCCCCTGTGTGAAGATGAGTCTGTCTCCGTCTTTGTGTTTTCAGTAAGTGTCGGTCCCTGGGTATATAGTATATAATAGCTGAGGGTGTTTGTTTAATGAGGATCTGTTCGTTTCTATGTATTTCCTCATAGGGCAGGGTGTTAGGCTGTTATGGAAATATAAGGTTTGTGTGCGCAAAGGTGTTAGTGTATAGGGATCTTGTTCTTATACTATGCATATATACATGTGAAGGTGTTGGTGTGCTGAGATGTGAGCATGTCCTTTCTCTGTTTATTTATTCTGTCAGCACACTTCTGGCCTGCGGTTTCTCTGGGGGGACATCAGACTCAGACTCAGACAGAGGACGCTTTCACTGAGAGCACAGGAGGTCTGCATCACTTCCACAAGCACAGCCACGCTACAGTTCCCCAACAGAACCAACACACCCCCATCTGTTCTCTTACCGCTTCTGTCTTCACAGGTCCCACTGCATCACCAGAGCCTGTTCTGAACATCTTCCCCTGTTCCCGCGTCTGACCCGGCTAAGCGTTGGACGTTATTTCTAAAACCATGTAAGACAAATATCAGAACTGCCTCAGCCAGTCATGGCTAGGGTCTGCACTGTAGCGTGAACAGAGTTTAATACCATTCACAAATAGTTAGTTAATGAGTGACACATAGCCAGTTAATGATTGTCACAGCCAGTTAATGAGTGTCACAAATACCCAAAGCTGATTCCTTCTCCCCCTCTCCTCTTTTATGAGTCCTCCAATTACAGGCCCTAAAGCTGTCAGGTCTATTCACAGTGCCAGTGCCCCCAAGGAAGGCTGAAGGGCCACTGGCCCAGTGACCCTAGGGCCAAACCAGGACCAGGTGTCACCCTAAGAATATGCCATCTCTGAAACTCTGAATGACAGATTGTGACCTGGCCCTGGGGCATTACCTGATGATACAAAGGAAGCGAAGGAGGAACAGAGGACTGAAAGAAGAGAGAGGAGGTTGGATATTGAGGTCACTACCCAGAGTCCACCTGGTTGCCCCTTTCCAGGCTACCCCTTAAAAACTTTTTTCTTCCAGAGTATCCGACCCTACTAGGAAGTTTTTCCTAGCCACTGTGCATCAAGTTCTTGTAGCTGCTTGCTCTTTGATGTTTTAGGCTAGTTATCTGTGTAACCACCTGGTGACACCTGATGTGAACATGATATAGAATACATTTGGTTAATGAACCCCACAAGGATAATGAAGGGCCTGACAGACAGAAAAGGTGGATGAGCTCCAGATTATAGCTAATGCATTGAGAAGCCAGGGAGTGTGGAATGAGAAGGCCAACACCACAAACATGATGGATCTGTGTAAATGATGTGCCTGAAGGCTCAGTTGACCCAGACAGAAAACCAGGCAAGACAACAAACATTTTTTAAGGAGAATGCTACGCTGAGATCCCCCCAAAGTCTTTAGCAATAGCTCAAGGTAATGGACTGATAAGACATGAAGGACTTCCCATACACAGAGGAATTCAGAGGGAGATTTCCTAAAGGTGGGAGGGTTGAAACTTCCTTCTGGGTGAGGGAATGTTTGTCGTGTCCAGCCATGACTACTCAACTGTACCCCTTTTCATTCCTTTAACCATCTTTTTAAATTCCGTGACATAAAAACTGTGGGTCCTCTCTGGTTTACTTCAATGAATTGTTGAGCAGGACACTGTCTTCTACAAAAATGCACCACATCTTAAGATGTCTTAACCGCCACCCAAAACACCCAGAGGAAATGCCAAAAGTCCAATAATTTGATTAGGACAAAGACTTTCTATACTTTCCTGATGCCAATGGACCTCGATGCAATGAAAACAGTGTGTGAGGGATGACGATTTCAGTGTGTTCAAGGGGAATGAGCTGTCCTGATACACAGCCTGTATACTCTTGGCAAGAGAGGAGATGTCTCTGACCCCTTTGTAACCTACATTTGTACCCTGGATGGAAGTAAGACATTTCACTCCTCATTTTCTGGCTAATGTGGTGGTTGCTGTGGTGTAGTGAGTCTGATGAGGTCTTGGCTGAAGACAGTAACCCTGTCAGAGCTATAGTGGAGCACAATGTATGCTTCAGCGCAGACTGGACACACACACACACAGCCATCTGGTCCTCATTACGTGTTGCCGGTTTCTCAAAACATAAATTACATTGTCTCTGCCCATTCTTCACTATATGACCCTGACATGACTGGTTTTAGCACCTAATCTCTCAGTAGATTGTCTATCAGTGTACATTCAGTGGGTTCTCGACAGGGCTGACCTTGGTTGGTATAATATGTGTGTTAGTGTTATGGCTTCTTTGAGGGAGTCCTCTCAGTGCCCTGGACAACTGAAAACAGAGGGATTTGGAAGTGTCAAACTGTGCTTTCCAGCCACACACATACACAACCACACCTTCAGCACATCGCTGTCCACATTTCCTCTCACCAGCTTTTACAATGAAACCAGAGTCCAAACATGAACAGTACTTCTTGTGTTTGATTTAGTGTGTTGTCTGATCTTTTCTACCCATTATTCTCACTCTCGATCTTTCTTTTTCCCTCCGCTTCTCACTATTTCATTCCCACTCTTTCCACGGTGAGTCCAGGGGGCCTGGGATGGGATGGTTTCCTGTCTGTGTCTGCCAGAGCAGGCAGCCAGGTGTACTAACACACAGTTCACTATTTTTACACTTCAGTATTAGAGGTTTGTCCTTATCCAGCAAATGTCAAAAGATTAAATGTTTTATGCTATTATTATTTTATTTTTTTGTCTAGCACTTGGATCTAACACTTAAGCTTCAGACCTGCTTACAACAACTGTCAACAACTCCTTCTACAAGTTGTTAGCCTACAGGAATGTTTTAATCTATTCTGTTTTAATTCCACCACAAATGTTAGCCCTAACATAAACTTATCAGGATTAACGTCAAATCAATAGAAAAACCTGTAACCATGCGTAACGAAGGGAATCAGAGATGTTTCTCCCTAATATGTCAACTTTCTGTGTGAAACTGTAAGATCTTGTTTATATTACAACACATATGTTGTTAATGAGAAGAGAGAGTAAGAGAGAGAGAGAGAGAAAGAAAATGAAAGAAAGGGATAGTTAAAAATAGCAAACAATCAGACTGAGGTTCTAAGTTATTGATGTCCTGGTGCTGAATCTTATTACAGAATGAACTACAGGCTGGTACCACTGGGGTTCTAAGTTATTGATGTCCTGCTACTGAACTTCATTACATAATCAACTACAGGCTGGTACCAGTGAGGCTCCACCACATCAACTCGACCAAGGAGCACCAATTACAAAACAATATTGCAAGACTCAAAAGACCATGAGCTCTGACCTTCACTCCCTCCTGTGATTTCCCCTTCCTGGTCTTTTTTATAGATCTAGACATCCAGGCATCCAGGCAAGGTCCCTGCTGAAGGGAACCCATGGTCTGGCCAGGATCAAGGATTATTTCATTTAGATTTTATAACATATCTAATGTTGCAACTTATCCCCCATTATAGCCCCCTGCTCCACTCTCCTCCCTGTCTGTTTCCTCTGCAATGTGTCACAGTCTGGTTTACAGCCTGCCTCACCAGGCCCTGCCCACACGCAGGGGCTATGCGAAGAACCCAAGGAGTGAAGGAGTCAGGGAGTATTTAGCCCAGACATAGACCAGTATGGAGGTGAGAGCCAAGGCTAATGCAGTAAATCCACAAGGAAACAAACAGAGAGATGAGAGCGAGACTAATGCTCGGGAGGTATTAGCTACATTGTGCTAACACTCCGGACCTGCATGTGACCCAGGCATCACCTTGCATTTTGTCTGTCATAGCCTGGACGCAAACACTGGCTGCCTCCCACAAAGCATTCCCCTCTTCCCCTATCCTTTAGTCTTTTGCTCTATCTCTGAGTGGAATGTGTAAGAAGCCTAAGTGTCATTCACCCAGGGTTTAAGGACAGAACATCTACACATTCACCACACAGCTGTCGTACAGACAAAGATACTCAAAACCCACTCTGTGGCGTAATCATCTCCCCATCCCTGACAGGGGTCCTAGGCTTTTGACTCAGACCATGGCTCCCTGTCAAGGCCTCAGCCTTCCAAATGAAGACAGAGTCACAGATGAAGGAGGAAAGCAGTTTCCGGTTAGTAGTCCGATATAGACCAGGCCTGGAGCTGAGTCTGAACACAATCAACTTTCAAGTCAAGTGACTGACTCACAGAATAGTGGACACTCATGACTGGCATTTTAGGTTAAACTCGGTTATGCAGGTGAAGAGCGCCGAGCTGATAGCTGGGTTTGACTGGTGTTTTGGAAATCTATCAGTCAGCAAGGAATGAACTGCATATTTTGTAAATTCATGTGATTTTGTGGAGGGGTTTTGGGGAGTATGTAGCAGGTAGGTAGGCCAAGACATTGAATGAGTTCACGTCAGTTCACAGTATCCCCAATGAGGCCCACAGTTGACTGGTAAGACGAATAGGGAATTTTGAAGAAAAAGAGAATGTCATAGTTGAGCCAAGATAAATTAAAATATCACGGACCCCAGCAGGGAAATTTCACAGATGGAAATGAAGCCCAAAAACTTCATGATTAAGACAGCAGATATGTCTGGAAGAAAACTAGCGAATGGTTACTGTGTAACTGTGTGTGTGTGTGTGTGTGTGTGTGTGTGTGTGTGTGTGTGTGTGTACATTTATGTGTGTTTGTGTAGAATGATAATGGCTCCTAAAAGGAAAAAATACTGAGATTTTCTGTGACTTTGGACTGCATTTGCAAATTGAATACAATCTTTTTAATCAAGACTTGTTCAAGGAAAATAATGACATGAAGTTGAAATTAGAAAGAAATGAAATGTTAGTTTCGTTAATCAGATTTATCTTAGACTGAAAATATGAGAAAATTTAAAATACATCTATTTATGCCTGTATTAATGTCCTGCCTTTATTTAATTAGTGACAGCTGTCATTAATTTGTCTGCTTCTCTGAGGTTTCGCAATACTCACTGAAACAAACAGTATAGCATGCTCTTTTTTCACCCCACCATCCCAATGAGCCATGAGTTGGGTGAGTAAAGCAGAACAACTAATTAATCTGGGAACAAGCATGTATTGGTTAATCAACACTACTACCACAGTAACACAGCTGGGAATGCTCAGTGTGGGAAAGCACTATTCTGTGCTAGTACAGACACTCCCCTCAACATCATCACAAACCCTCCGTACACTTCAAAGAAAGGGGTGGCTCGCTCCATGATACAGAGTGAGGAAGAGCAAGAGAGAGACCAGCCGACCTGTTTAAAATTGGCATCTGTTGGCCAGCACAACCGCTGGCAGAGACAAAAACAATGCTAGTCTGTTCCATTCTGATTCACCCTCACTGGAGTCAAATACACAGGAGGGGAGGTAGTTTGCTGCTCATCAGCTCTTTGTGTTGAAACAGACAGGAACGTTATGTTGCTGCACAATTCCCCACAATAACCCAGTGCCATTCTGCTTTCTTAGCCCCTAAGGTAAAGACCCAGGGAAACCTGCAGGCTACCGGGACTCTGCCATGCTAGCCTACGGTGAGTTTGTTCTACTTCCACTGTTCAAATGCATGGTCAACCTCAAAATAAGAATTCCCAGTCACAGGCAGGCCTTGTCATGTCTCCTTGGAAGATGCGGCAGGAAAAACGGGCTAAAAACTTACCGCCGCCACACGCGTATTTTCTGGAGCCAAGAATCAAAATTTGCCTCTTTTGCTGTTCTCAGTGCCGGACTACAGTACCACATTTCAAGTCCTGGGCATAAACTTTCAGTGCCCCCTCACCAGTTTCAAAGCATCTTGTGGTGCAGAGAGACAGATTTGCCCTTTTAAATGTATCTATGATGCTACACTTTTTGCATTGGGCAAGAAATAAACAAATTCTGCATTTAATACTTTTGTTCACATTGTCGCACGACTTAAAGACCATTTCCTGCAATTCTCCATATCCTGGTATTATGTGCTTTCTGGTCACCACTTCAACATCTACTAACATTTTTTATTATAAACATTTATTTTAGGGCCCCCTGGAGGTCGGTGGGCCTTGAGTATAATCTTGACAGGACAGAAATGATATACTTTGGATTACTGGTGATTGTGTAGGATGTGCAGACATGTAATAGTTTACCTAAACCGTCCAAAGGACAAGGTGGATGGCTGTGAGGTGGATGTATGGAAAACCCTTACCTGAGACAGGTGCCGCTCTTGCCTCCTGCTGTGACACAGGGGTACTCCACTGTCACTATCTTATTCTCTGGACACTCCTCCCTTCTCAAAGCCACAATACAGCATGCAAGAGAGAGAACATTTTAATGGTTATTGAGAGTCCAGTTAACAATGCTTTTAGCATGCTGCCATTAATCAATAAAATTGGATGTTATTTCAAAGTGGAATTCTCCTTTTGACGGAGTCAGAGGAACAACCATAGAAATGATCAAAATCACATGGCATTATGTAAAGCAGTCAGAATGTTTCAATACAAAATAATGAAAGAAAATGAACTGTGCCATGCACTGGTCACTACTTACAAAATTGTAACATTTAAAACATGTACCACATGAAACAAGTTATTGTCATACGTTATTACTATTAACTGAATTTGTATCTCGTTTGAAAAATACCTCATTTGTAAAAAGTAAATCTTCTTGTAAAGAAATCATTTACATCTGGAATGAAATAACAGGTAACCGAATGGAATCCATCTTTTTTTCTAAGCCAAAAGAGCTTACCACAAGATATTGTGGTCCATCTTTTCATTCAAAGAATTGAATGTCGTCAACATGCCTGATATCCCTGATTCTGCTCACACTTGGCGCACCTTATTAACGTGTCACGTTATTTTTTACATCTGGCAAGATTGGTTTACTAAGATTAATGTCCGCCTACTTTGTAGCCTATTCGCGTAAAATCATTCAAGATTCCCCCCACCCAACCACCTTTCTGCATGAATCAGATTAAATGAGTGGAGAGGTGATGGTTTCTCTACAACCGATAGTCTAAAGCATATTGTCAAACACATCCCCCATAAATAATAAGTTCATTACTTTCAGTGTTTAATAAAGCCAATGAAAATATTATAGTCCTACGTTTACCATGTCCAACATAGTTAGAAAATAAGCATACATAACTATACAGGTATTTTAGTAGGCTTTGATTTTCATTCATTTTCTGATTGTAAATCACAACCAAAGGTTAATGAAATGTACTCTAAAACGTTCCCTCACAAATTCGCGTGCTTTCAACTTACCCCGAAGTGTGCAGTGCAAATCTATTTTTTAAAGAACTAGCACCACAATCCCAAAGTAAAACAAGGCAGATGGCACCAAATTGTAAAAGTGTCGCAGGGCAAAGTTGACCCATTTCCACTGAGAGCTTGTTTATATGTTCTTGATGCCTCGAGATCGAAGAAGCTGGACTTCTACTAAACAACTATATGTTTTCATTCAGACAGTCAATAACCGCATTTATGTAGTCAACTGAAATAAAACTAACGGAAATCGTAATTATACTCAACAGACCAAACACGTGATAGCGTGCACGTTAATTACAGCTACTCAAAACGTCCTAGCGCGACAATGCAGTGAGTCACAGCCCTTTCCCAATTGTTGCGCAGTGAATCAGACCACTTCGTGCGATTGGACGTGTTTATAGCCATGTGCTGTGATGAGCGCGAGAATACTCAAAAATCCCCCATGGCATTATTTTCTTGATTTTCAGAAACTTTCTTTGCAGAGAATTACAGATTTAAAACAAAGCTGGTAATAAACCTTTGTCGTCCTCTTGTGGTTAGAAGTCTGATCCAGAATCGTTTTCAAAATGATCAAAACGCATCTCTTCGTCTATTTCTCTCCTTACTACACATCCATCATATACGTGCGTTCGTTAAAATGGGCATAGAAAATACATATTTTGGAGATGAGATCAACATAATGTATGAAGGACACCCAAGTTTGAGGAAATCATGACAGTTTTTTTATTCTCTCTCTCTTTATTCATCAACAAGCTGCACAATAAAATAGGAAATTCATGTTTTTAAAACCACCCACCCAATTTAAGCCAAGTCTTTAATCTCCAGAAGGATGTTTTTTCTAACTTTTGTTCTCGTGTTAAATTGCAGTTGTGCATTACTATTGGGTAAAATACTTGTTTGTCTCTGAACAGAGAGTTATATAATTCTAAATCCAGAAGGAAATAACTAAATCAAGGTCCTTGATGTTGGAAAATAATTATTCTTCATTTATTTGTACTTAAAAATTCTATACAAGGGAATGCAATAAAGATTTTGGGGGGGAATTACAGTATGTAAAATGTACATGTCCTTGAATGGCTCTGTCATTTATAATGTCTACCTTAGAAAGAGCTTCATACAGATCTGTCCAGTCAAATGGTTTGGTTTTACAATTGCTTTCCACTGATGCTCCCCAAAGAACCTGATCAGTTTTGAAATGATCAGAGATGCAAATTTGGTAGACATTTGAAAAAGTGGTGTGTACGTTTTCTGTAGGCACTTCATTCCGTATTGCTGTTTTGAGTATCTTTTGTCACCACCGTTAATAGCATGTCAACTCTGCTACTAATGGCAAACTTATTAAAGATGGATTTGTTTGTTAATATCAGGAGAATAAAAATGTAACCACTGTTCTAAAACATTACCTAAAACTGTTTTACAAGACCTAATGGATGATAGTGTCTTAATGCTCTGAATCTAGAAGAACATGGCAAAATGGTGACGGAATTAGCTCTGGCACATTATATAATGCTGTACATTGAAACAAAAAGCAGTTTGGAGGTTGGATTACATATTTAAATACATTTTTGGATATTACATATGAAAATGCATTTGACAGTGTCTGACTGAACTGACATGACAGTTTGTAAACTTTGTATTAACAAATATGAATAAATTATAAGATCTTCTTGTCATTAGCTCACACTTTGGTCTTTCAAAATATTTAAAATAGTTTTTTAATTCAAGTCAACATTAAGAGAAATATTTGTAAAGAAAATGCAGATCACACAGATTTTCAAGAATCCTGAAAATAACTATTTAGTTAATCAGTCCATGACAGTTTCCCAAATGTAATTCTATGCTTTTAATAAAAACATTATCCTGAAACAGTCAAGCTGTTTTCCTTGAAATTTCTTTCTAAGGCACATCTTTCATAGATTTACACAACATGTCTTTATCATTTTCAGATTGCAAGGACAGTGATTTGCAACAGTTAGTGAGTTATAACTAGAAAGAAATAGGATTATGGTTTCCAAACTGGTGAGATTGTTCACCACCAATCACTAGTCAGTGGTCAGTCTAGGTAACATAAATCTTTGTTCGTTTGTCTTTTACTTAGCCTTTTGTTGGCCACCAATCAACTACAACAGATGGTTTTATTCAGTAGAAACTTCAGACTCCACTCTTGCCTAACACACCAAATGAAACTGCTTCCTCAGTCTACTTTAGTTACATTCCCGCTAGAATCAAATAATTGTATAAAATATAAAGAAAAGAAGCATTATAAAGAAGCATTATTAAAGAACCACAGAGAAAAGTAATGGTGAACTCCAGTTTATTATGAATACCACACAGTTCATGTCTACTCATATTCCCACGGAAGGGTGTTCCTCTCCCATTTTACTTAGCTTTTTATTTGCTATTTCTCTATCTGCATCACAAAAACAGTATAAATGTGTTTTTCATTGCAGGCTGTGGCAACATACAGTCTAGTGTTTTCAAATTACTGCCATATTTTCAGGGTAAACAGTCAACTTCTAGAATGTAGACAGTAAGAAATTGTGGAAATGATGGAGATGGCTAATTCGAATAATGTAGTTTATTGTATTATTGTTGTATGAACTAGAAACGGGTACGCATAGTTTCTGTCAGCCTCTGTGTCTCTGGTGATAGTTTTGTAAAAGGTTTGTAAGGATTACAATCCTTCTCTGCACACATTGCATAGCTAGAAATAAAACACAATATTATGTTTTTTCCCCAACTTGGTCCAGAGACCAATAAATATAATATGTTTGACATAGAAAAGTCATATTTCACTTATTTTTTTGATTTATACTTACTCATGCCATATACATTGTCTATTATAGAAAGAGCTCAATCCAGATCTGTCAAAATTAATTACAGCTGTTGATATGACTTGAATGAATGCGAAGAAAGTCTCCCTTTTTTGGATTCATTGAAGCAACTCTCTTACAGTCCACTCTGTTTGTATTGAGTCAGTGTTGCCTTAGAAACCCTGGATGATACTGCCTTCAGTAACTGCTTTGTAGCAATAAACACTTGACAATAAAATGACAGATGTGATTTATCATATATATTATTATTTTTTTCCCTGCATTTTAAAACCTAATTATGTAGACTACTAAAATATATGTTAGTAAGCATGGCAGATAGTAAGCTACAGTAGACAACATTTTATTTTGAGAGTCCCAAAACTATATTTGTAGATTCTCTACAGATTATCTACTGACACTCAGTAACATTTTAACTATCTACTAACGCTAACCTTTATCCTAACCCTAAACTTAACCTGTAACGTAAACCTTCTTCTAAACCTAACCCTAAACTAAGCAAGCAGTTGCTTATCAAAAGACAGTTTGTCTAAGATTTGTTGAAGGTATTACAGCCTATAGAATATCTATAGATGGAAATTGGAACTCTCAAAATAAAGTGTATACCCCTGTTCTACTGGGGTATAAATATGAAGCGACTCACATGCCAAACATCACTTATTCATTAGTCAACCTGGTGAAGTTTAGCGAATGTACAAATGAAATAACACAAAGTGCTGTAAAAGATATCTACTGGAAAATATCCATCTTCACTATTGAGGCCATAGGAAGTTTAAATCAACTACCGCTGTGACAAACATGCCTGGAAAAAGGACCCAAGTGTATTTTGCCTGACAAAGTGAGGATGATTTGAGGGGGGTTTACTAAGGATGTATGTGTGGGTAAAGTCTAGTGTAAGTTTATTAATGCTATTTTATGGAGAATAGTGTATGGGTGGCTGGAGTCCTTGACTATTTTTAGGGCCACCCTCTGACATCGGCTGGTGTAGAGGTCTTCATCAAGAGGAAGATTTGCCCAAGTGGGGGTTAGGCCCATTTGTATCACTCTCAGAAGCGTTCATGACAACAGATGTGAGGGCTAGTGGACGGCGATCATTTAGACAGGTTGCCTTTTCATTTTTGGGCACAGCGACAACGGATGTCTGTGAGGGAGAGGTGGGAATGTTTTTGAAAACACCTGTCAACTGGTCTGTCAGTGCTCTCATACATTGTTATTGTCTGGCCCTGCAGCCTTGCGAATGTTAACCTGTTTAGAAGCTTTAATCAAATTAGCCATGGAGAGATAGATTCCGTAGTCTCGTCAGTAGAGCAGGCCCTATGCACGGTTCAGTGTTAATTGCCTTGAAGCAAGCAAGGCACGTAGCTCATCTGGTAGACTTCCTTTGCAGGGCAGCAAGCAGATGGTTTTCCTTTGTAGTCTATAATAGATATCCAGTCATGCAAAATCCAACAACAACATTGCTTTAGATGTTGAATCAGGAGTTTATGAATTTGACGTTTTGTCCTTTATTGCAGTAGCTGTGACATCTAGCATGGAGTGTATTATAATGTAAGGCTTGTGGTAAGGATATGAATGGTTGGCGTGAGGACAATGTCATTGATTCTCAGAAGCCAGTCTGAATGTGGCAAAGTCATCAGTGGTACTGGATGATTCCCAAAGTGTAATAAAGTCAGTGTGAATGTTTGTCTGTACGGGTACAGCCATGTCTTTTTGATTTATTTTAGATCAGAGCCTTTTCAGCTTTTGCAGAGGAGGTAAACAAGGAGAGTTTCCTTTCTCCCACTGGTAAACCCGACAGCCGGCCCGCAGACAGAATAGAAGAGGAAGAGCCTCCCAACAGGACAAGGCAGCAACTTGACATGGTTCAGACCTCATCTGGAGACCAAGCACAAAGCCCTCTCCCTGGCCATCTGCTGGCGTGGAACAGGATCTATTCAGCATCCATGTCCAGGAAGCAGTACGTTGTAAACATAAGCTGCTTGAAAAAACACATGGGACAGATGAGGTTTGCTATTGAAATGTATATACAGTAACAGACTCTAAGACACAAATTCAAGTCAGAATGTTTTGTTACAATAATAGGGGGGACAAGACATTACATGTCACTCCGAAGAGAATAGGGAGGCAGGAGATGGACTGCTGCTGAACACAGAACCCCTACAGTCCTGTAGCACGTGGCATTACTGACTGACTGACTGGCTGACTCACCTACTAATTCACTGACTGACTGACTGACTGACTGACTAACTCACTGAATGACTGACCCCCTTACTGACTGCTGGCTGACTGACTCACTTACTGACTGACAGGCTGACTGACTGGCTCACTTACTGACTGGCTGACTGACTAACTCACTGACTGACAGGCTGACTGACTGACTCACTTACTGACTGCCTGATTGATTCATTGACTGACTAACTCACTGACTGACTAACAGGTTGACTTACTGACTCACTGACTGGCTGACTGACTAACTGACAAGCACACTGACTGACTAACTGGCTGACTGGCTGACTGGCTATCACTTTGTGTGCTTTGTGTGTGTGCAGTGATCAGTGGGGTTTAATGAAGCAGAGGAGCAGCTTTGTCTGGAATGTCTCTCTGTATGGCCTTGACCCATAGGGACAAACTGGGCCATTACAAGATGTTCTCTGCTGCTTCTCTGATACTGCCTTACAGTGGGAGGAATACCAGCCATTGACTTCACTGTTACAGTAAGTCATTACTCACTAGATAGAAATGTTGTTGAGCTAAAAATTAGGTAAAGGATGGAGTGTGCTACATTATGTTCACACTAGCAACACCTAGAATGAAGCAATGTATTGGTCATGCATTGTCAGGAATGGGCTATTGTGGTTATTGGATAGTGCATTCCGATGTTATAACACTATAGTAAAGATGACTGGACCAACAATAACATGAAATTGAAGCCAGAGATTAAAAATTCTAGAGAACAGACAGGAAAAAACACAGGCAGGCATTACTAAAACCCCACTCCCGTTATTTCAAACTCCTTGCCGATGCTAATTCCTGTCCCATTGAAGAGAAGAACAGAATGGAAAAGTGTGTAAACACAGAATCTGTTCCTGATGGAACAGTGAATTAAGTGGCTTGGTGAATTAAAGATAATGTGCTGTGCCTACCCTTGCTGAGCTGGGAAAAACAGCTTTCCAATAGTCACATGGTGGTAGAGTCGGGCATGAATTGGTGGAAGAAACACTATGGTAAAAAGAACGATACTTAATTGTTATGGGTGTGTGTGGTACAATTCCTGACCCTTATAGAGGAGCCATGACAAGAAATGTGTTGCTGCCAAGCCCTAATGAGTTTCAATGTAATTAATATTTCGACAAACCTTTGTAACTTTCCACAAATAAAGAGGATCTTATATCTAGATACTTTAGTCACTTTAACCCTCCACTGCATGTCTGAAAGTACAGAGCTTGGTTCACATCCAGTGCAGAGAATATCTTGATGTTTGGCATACTGGATACAATTTCAATTGTGAGCAATGTTTACGCTCCTGTTTGATTGCTTTGTTCAAGTCCATATGTATCCTGATCTTGTTAGGTTTGACCACAGCGCTACACTATACTACTAAATTAATGTGGCTTTGAGAGAAACTGGAATTTTCTTGTGAATGTGTGTCTCTAGGATCTAACTGTATATTATGTTATCTTGGTATACCCCTGAGACCAGAAAACAGATGAGAGACTTTCCGTATGCCAGTGATTTAGTATCCCTAAGCTAGACCAATGGTGTAGCAGTGCTGGAGAAGTGGATATCTTCTAATGTAATGCCATGTTGATTAACAGCCAAACCTTTAAATCAGCCCGAGCTTGAACAGACAACCAGCATAGAGAGGCTGGTAACATTTTATTTTGAGACTCCAAAAAGTGTTTCTGTAGATGCTCTACAGCTGTGTTTATTTTACAGTAATTTATTTAAAATCTTACATGTAATTTTACACAATGACAGTAAAATATTTTTTAAATTAGACATAAAACCTTCATTAAATATTTGTCCTGTAAAATAACTGGAAGTCTGTTATGAGGAAAACTTTGTCACACTGTTCACAAAAATATAAATTAGGCATCTTTTTAATTTGACATCCCAGCATGCTTCATGGCTGTTCTCTTTGTTAATGTTTATCTTTGTTCTAATTGATGAGGTGACAGGGATTAGTTTTTTGTGCCATCTTATTATTTATGTACAGTGTTAACATTTTTAATGTTTTTTGGGATTATGGTCTTGTTTGTGTGCCAACCAAAGACATGGAGACAATTCTTTTTGGTGTTCTTTGCTGCTTTATAAACTGTTTTTTGCTGTCTGACAGTGCAGAACCCTGACTCTTACATATTTTAGCCAGCCTTGTAGACTTTGGTAAATAGTAAATATATTAATAATTGATTACAAAAATAGTGGGAAAAAAATGTAGTTTTCTGGCAGCAGGCTTTCTGGAAAATGTCCACTGAATGTAAGGGATAACTGTAAAAAGAAAATAGCTATTTCGTTTACCATATGGTAACCATATGGTTTATCTATGTTTTTCACCTGACAGTACTTTTCTGTTTATCACCTGACTTTTTCCAGCACCGCTGCTACCAGAAAAATGACTGTTTTTTTACAGTCTACTAAACCTATCCTATTGTTTCCCAATCCTGATTCTGGGGACCCCAATGGGTGTATGTTTTTGGTTTTGCCATAGCACTCACACACCTAATTAGAACATTACCCTTGCACTCACACACCTGATTAAAACATTACCCTAGCATTCACTCACCTGATTTAAACATTACCCTAGCACTCACACACCTGATTTAAACATTACCCTAGCACTCACACACCTGATTTAAACATTACCCTAGCACTCATTCACCTGATTAAAACTTTACCATAGCACTCATACACCTGATTAAAACTTTACCATAGCACTCATACACCTGATTAAAACTTTACCCTAGCACTCATACACCTGATTAAAACATTACCATAGCACTCATACACCTGATTAAAACTTTACCCTTGCACTCATACACCTGATTAAAACATTACCCTAGCACTCACACACCTGATTTAAACATTACCCTAGCACTCACACACCTGATTTAAACATTACCCTAGCACTCACACACCTGATTTAAACATTACCCTAACACTCACACACCTGATTTAAACATTACCCTAGCACTCACACACCTGATTTAAACATTACCCTAGCACTCATACACCTGATTAAAACATTACCATAGCACTTACACACTTGATTGATATAATCAACCTATCATCAAGTTTTTCATTTGAAACAGTTGTGTCCCTAACCCATACCCTAACTTTCATCCTAACCTTAACCCTTACCCTAAACCATCTTCTAAACCTAACCCTGGCCATAGCCAGCAGTTGCTTATTAACAGATGTTTGGTTGAATGTTCGTTGATAGGTTAACTACCTATAGAACATCTATAGATGGAAGTTGGGACTGTCAAAAATAAAGTGTAACCGAGAGACTAGTAGTGCAGTAGTATGATCAAATGTTTTGGTTCTCATCAAGTTTCCTGTAGACGTTTATTAGTATTGCTGTATTGAAGTTTATTAGTGTTTCATCAGTGTAGTGTGAGAAAAGAGCCCTGCAATAGCCTGATCTTGAAGAAAGCAGTATGTTGTAGAAACAAGTTTGTTTTATTAGTCCCTATGTCCATGGGTCTGACATTGCAATGGGCTATAGACAGTGTGACTTAAGTACTCATTGAAATAATACATAATTGAACACAAAACAAATTTTGACCACATTCTTCAAATAAACCCGACAGACTTTAATAGCAGATTCATTGGATATATGAGCATTTTTTCAACTTTAAATGTACTGGTAAGCAGGAACAGATGGTGTCAGTGGGTAAAACCCTTCTGAGAGAACTCCTCAAATCACACTGTGTAAATGTTTTGTGTTAAAAGTAGCTTTTGTAAAACACCATTTTGTCATTTAAGTAGGTCTTGATTATGACAGCAGTGAAAGTGCCCAATAAGGTATAATGCAATGGTGGTTGAGTCTTCAGAATGATCTGGAACATTGTCTTACAATTCAAGCAATACACATTGGTACTGCATTTTAGTGTTGCAGAAAATTACTTTTTACACGATGTTCAGTGTTCACAGTGACAGGGAGTTGTGCCTATTTGGCTAAGCTGTAAGTGTTGAGGATGCATTCAAGTTGTAATGTTTCAGAGTTGAGGCAGGACACATGCACAGGGAGAATGGAGGACAGTTAACAAAAACAAATAAGACATAACAGAACAGCAGTGCCTCAGATGTAACCAAACAAAGGCCAACAAGACACACTAGGAAAGAAGATACTTAGATAGGGACATTGATTAGAAACACAGGTGTGGTTAATAATTACAAACAGGTGTTTGTGCTCCAACTGAGGGTGTTGGGTCTCACTGGCACGGCAGCCTGTCGGAACATTTGGAACAACATTTTCCTTAGATTTTGTATTTCCCTGCTCCGATGACAGTTTCTGTTCTGATGATAGTTTTTGCTTGGAAAGATCAAGAACAAATTAGAAATAGGACCCGGCATTCCTCCAGCAAACCGGGATGTCAGTGGATGTGAAGAGAAAGTAATGCAGCACCGTTGTGAGTTTTTAGTTTCCTTAATGGCCCAGACAGTCAATGTGTAAGACTATGTGGACCGGTCCTAGAACAGGGTCCGGTCTGTTCCATTTTCCATCCTCTGGAAGCAAGCTGTGCCTCACCTTTGGCCGTTCCCCTTTAATGACACCCCAGTCACATCATATGACTCTTATTATCCCTTTATTCTCTATGTTTTGTCTCATTTACTTAATTTAGCGTATGGAACAAATTGAGGTGACACACTGAGAATAAAGGAGGTCTGCTCTGTGAAAGTGGCTTAGTGCCTGCGTTCGTTTTCTTGGAAGAGAGATCTTGGAGTGCTTGAAAACGAAATCAATTCCAGAAACACAGAACTGGGAGAGTTTCTAAAGTTGTCGTGCGGTACATGCATTCATGTGGCCTTGGTTGAGCGAGGCTACCTGTATTCGGACTAACCAGTTAGTGATACTACAGCTGGTATTTGGTGCAAAATACAGTAACATGCAGACAAAGGCGAACAACAGAACCAGTTTTAGGTCTTATTACCCAGAAAGCAGGTTGATGGCACAGATACAATACCATTGAGAGTCACTTGCTATGGTCATTACGGCTTGTGAACCACACACACAATATTGTTCAAAATAGATTTAAACATAACTTTCCTCTGAGATTAGCGTTCACTAAATCATTTGTTTACTGTAATGTGATGGAATGCTAGCCATATGGTAAATACAACCAGCAGACACTGATGACTTACTTACACAGCTAATTAAAATTGTCATTGTAGTTTGACATATTACACTTTTCCATGGAGGCAACAGCACGTTCTGATCATCATAACAACATGTATTTGACCCATTGGTAAAACAGCTTTTTGTATAGAACGCCCAGTTCTATGTAATTTCTGCAGATCAATCTTTTCCCCTTAAATAAAGCTTCTAGGTTAATCTGCATACCTGAGCAGTAGAGGGCAGGATTATTATGAAGTTCATCACTCCTGTCTCAGAAAGCACTAATTAACTAGCTTTGCAAATGTTATAGCATGTTATAGCACAGATGGGGCTGGATCTCTAAGAGGCAAGCAATGCCTCTTCAGACAGAAGAGGAAAGCAACCCTAGCAGCAGAGGCAGTGCTGGTGGCAGTGATGGAGGCAGTTATTCTCACACAGGAACAGACCTTGTCCGACAGACAGAGGTCAGGAGTGTTTCATCAGAGGCAGTGGGCGAGAACAGGTCCAGCAATGGAGATTCTGGGACAGTAGTGTTGTGGGATCAGCCTCTGCAGCAGGCAGTGCCTGATGAACCATTGGGGTTAGAGACCTGATGACCGGGCGGAAGAGACAGAATACTCAGTCCCTAGTGTGACAGTCATAATGGGCATTACTGCCAGGGCTGGAGATGTGATGTCCTACTGCTGTACTCCACATTTCCCTAATGCAATCAATTAGGGAAGGGCCCCGTGACCACAGGAAGCCCAGGATCCAGACAGGTTCTGCGTGATGCAGAACAGAACATCCTCTGTACACGTCATGCAGGCCTCATAATGTGAAGTCGGATAGTCTTGGTCTCTTAAATTCAGACATGTTTACCATATGCACAACACATACATTTCTTTTGGGTTCTGCACATAAATTTGTTTCCACATATGTTGGTGAGAAGTTTGCTTTTGCCAAGATAGTCGACCGCCGACAGATGTGGCAGATTTAGAAGATAATGACACAGCATGATAATAACACTAACAAAAGGCAGGACAGTAGACCCAAACGCGGACCCCGAGGCAAAATAGATTCCGATAAATATTCACAGGACCACGGAAAAACATTCTTGTAGTTGGTGGTACGTGAAGGTTGGTGAATGAATAGAATGGCCAAGGTACACTGTGGCAGACGGGTTCATTTGTCGGTGGGCAGGTAGAGGTCGATAACTGGAGTAGAAGGACAGATGTACACTGGGGCAGACATAGTCGTAGTCAGGGACAAACAGGCTGAGAACCAAACCGAAGACAGATTTTCGATACGGGTAACAGGGAAACAACTGTACGAGACAAGACGATCTGGCAACTGCCAGAACAGAGAACGGGGTAAAATACATAGAGTGCTAACGGGAACACCTGGGGACAGGTAGAGACATGACAATATGTGAAACACATCAGTGCGTGTCAAACATTGGTGCACATTGGCTTAAGGTGCAGCTTGGTCAAACAACACAGTGTTATAATGTCTTAAGTTTTAAAAGAGCGTGAAATTGGCATGCTGACTGCAGCAATGTTCACAAGAACTATTGCCAGAGAAGTGAATGTTTCTCTACCATAAGCTGCCTCCAAAGTCTTTTTAGAGAATTTCACAGAACGTCAAACAAACTCAAAACTGCAGATCAAGAATAACCATACCAGCCCAGGACCTCCGCATCTGGTTTCCCTCACTGCAATCATCTCATGTTTCGTCATTATAATGCACAGCCCCATGTCAAAAGGATTTGTACACAATTCCTGGAAGATGAAAATGCATTGCCTTAACATGAAGCTGGTTAAGACAATGTAAAGATTGTATGAAGCTGTCACCAAGTCAAAGGCAGTCTACTTTCAAGAATCTAAAATGTGAAATGTATTTGTTGTGTAACAGTTTTTTGCTTGTTATATGATTCCAAATGTGTCATTTCATAGTTTTGATGTCTTCACTGTTATTCAGCAATACTGAAACAAAAAAATACTGTTGAATGAATGTGTGCCCAAATTTTGACTGGTACGGAAAATGTGTACATTACAAATATTAACTGTGCCGGGATATATTACATCAAATCTTTGCAAGTCATGATCACAAGACACTTGCATAATCTTATTAAGGCAGTTGTATTTTCTAGATATACTACTATTATATAATACTATTATTCAAGATATAATCTTGTAGGCCCAGAGAGACTAATAAACTTTTTGTGTTTGTGTTGGAGGAGAGTGGCCCTCATTTAGGGTGGTTGCGGTTGGTTGGTTTCCCTCTGGTTGATTCTTGGCAAAGTGGGTGGAGTGACTTCCTCCATCGAAATGGGCCACAGTGTCACCGGACCCCCCCGTCTCAGCCCCATGGTTTTTACTGCTATATTAATGTGCCAGGGGATTAGGGTCAGTTCTCCTTCTAATTCATAAATCCTTTCTAAATCTAAGTAATGCACTTTCTAAATATTCCTTGAGTCCAGCTCTGTAAACTTTGTAGGACATGAGCCCTTGGACCAAAGCTCAGGACTACCAGGACCGAAGGACTCATAGCTGTCCCTGTCCAAAGTCCTCCGGGTTGTGTTGCAGATCGAGTGGCAGACAATACCAGATGATTTTGCCTGGCCATCTGGTCATGCTACTGATGCAGATCATGTTATACAGACTCGGGACACGGCCCAGATGAATTTATCAATAATTCCAATTTGACTGGCCACTCCTCAGGGCCTGTTTCCTCTCTAGGTTTCTTCCTAAGTTTCAGCCATTTTAGGGAGTTTTCCTAGCCACTGGGCTTTGTGCAGGCCACTTAAGTTCCTCCACAGCTTCGTCATCGAACCATGGATCCCACTTTGTGCACATGGACACAGACATGCCAGAATGGGAAAGGGTGTTCTGTCAGCTATGCGAATAGGAGAGGAGCAGCAGACTGAGGAGTCGGAGTCACGTTCTCTTTCTTTCTTATATTTAATAGCGCGTAGCTGATTGCTACTCACAGCAGTGAGACAATAAAGCACAAAGACAAATGGAACAGAGGGAACATATATACTGGGGGAAATGACTGGATGGTGATCAGGTGCGCTAAACAAGACAACAGGTGTGATGGGTTGATGATGGGCGGTGGTGTCAGAAGGCCGGTGACATCGAGCGCTGAGGCCCGCCTCCTGCAGGGGGAGGATGGGCAGCAGATGGCGTAGTTGTCACATCTTCCTCAAACTGTTGCCACTAAGTTAGATGCAGTGAATTGTCTAAAATGTCTTTGTAGCCTTTAGCATTAAGATTACTCTTCGCTGGAACTAAGGGGCCTAGCCCAAACCCTGAAACACAGCCCCAGACCATTATCCCTCCTCCACCAAATTTTACAGTAGGCACTATGCATTCAGGTACCATTTTCCTTGCATCCACTACACCATGTTTTGTCAAACAGACTGCCAGATAGTGAAGAGTGATTCATCACTCCTGAGATCATGTTTCCACAGCTCCAATGTCCAGTGACAGCATGCTTTACAACACTCCAGCCCACACTTGGCATTGTGCATCTTGATGTGAGGCTTGCCATTTCATGAATGGGTTTTCATGGATGCACAGTTCTTGTGCTGATGGTGCTACCAGAGGCGGTTGTGGTGTGTGATGCCACAGATGATAGAAGATTTTTAAACATTTCCGCACTCAGTGGCCCAGCTCTGTGAGTTTCCGCGGTCTGCCATTTTGTTGCAGGGCTGTTGTTGCCCCTAGACGTTTCCACTTCACAATTAGAGCACATACAGTTGACCAGGTAAGAAATTTCACAAACTGACATGCGGCAAAGGTGGCATCCTATGAGAGTGCCACATTTAAAGTCACTGAGCTCAGTATGACTTATTGCACTGCCAATGTTTGCCAACGGAGATTTCATTGATATGAGATGGATGTTATGCACCTGTGACCGATGGGTGTGGCTGAAACCCCTGAACTCAATAATTAGTGGGGGGGGCTGCATACTTTTGGCCATATAGGGTGGTTCTCCTCATCATTAAAGACGAAACAAGTATCTAATTAGTAAAATTTGTGATTTCCTGAAACTTCAACTCGTTAACTGCAGGTGAGGATTGGAGCCTGCTGTTGTTATCTCAGAGTGTCAGTTTCAGGTTCGTCAGAATTAGGATGAAAATCATTTCACATCCCTGTAAATTGCACTTTTCTCCACAAATGACAAAATTGTTGATTGGAAAATTACACTCAGTGCAAAAAAGAAGGCTTCAATGCACAACTACTGGAGCAATCACATGAAAGATAGATACAATAGGATCACATACGTCCCATGATTTTGTTCACACTTGCCAAGCTCTTGGTTTAATGAAGAGTCACTCTGAACCGGACTGGAACAATACTGGGAGTCTTGGACAAACTGTTTTGTTTCAGCTATGCATACTCATATTTCGGTCCTTCGAATGGCTTAAATATGAAATGCAGAATGTTTCCTATAGAGAAGAATATGAGTAAAGGGAAAAACCTGTTTTGTGAGATTGACTGTGTATTATACTGTAGCATGGCTGTTGTAAAAGTGTGATGGGGCTGTTGAAATATGTACTTGGCATGTTTCTCCATCTTGACAGATCTATGATTCCACACACTAAGCGAGCCAGGTCTCCTGTCTCCTCCCAATCCACATGTCTTTGATCTGCTTCCCTGTAAAGTCAGCACCAAGTGCAACCTGAGCATACGATAGCACAGGCCCCAGAATGGGGGTACATGAGAGCGGTCCTGCTCAACCAGCAGCATTCTATAAACACACACACACACATACACAAACGCGCACGCACTGCACACACACACACACACACACACACACACAAACACACACACACACACAAATAGGACAAATCTAAAGTAAGCCCAAAAAAATCTTTTTAATTTGACATGACACAAATAAGAACAGTATTATAATGAAAACTGCAGGTTTATGAATGGGGGGGTACTGTATCAGTCTCACCTGGTTGGGTTTGTTTAGGCAGACTGGCTCAAAAAGGAAGAACTGGCCCTCAACCTGCCAGGACAGATAAAGAACAACAGACGTCCAGGCCACCCCATTGAGGCTCTGTAGATCATCTTTTACATCAATCTGCAACTGCTGGAGCTCCTGGCTGAGAGAGATGTGGTGTAGGGGGAGCAGGAACTGAGGCCCCAGGAGAGAGAATGGATCCCAGCCAAAGTCCCTGGTGGTTTCGCATGAGGGCATGGAACCCAGCTCATAGCCTGTTACTCCCTTTTCTTACTATGGCCCAGGTCTCCCTGGTATCCCCAGGTATCAGCCTGCAAAGAAACACTAGAGCCCAGCGCAGCTCTCTCCCAGCACAGTAACAGCTCAAGATTTCTCACTGCACTACCACAAAATATGACACACACAAACACAGAGCTCATCTCACAACCGCCTATGTTTGGTTAAATTTAACCTCACCTGACTATGATAACACCAGTTTTGGACTCCAGCAGCCCACCAGAGTATAATGTTACTGTGAGTTATACCAGAGCCAACAGAACTCATAAAACCACAAGAGGGCATCAGCCAAGTATTTCATGGGAATATTACTCAAGGTTTCATAGTTTCTTGCAGGCAAACCAGGAAATTACATTTTAAATGGTTAGACTAAAAGGGCAAAACTACTATCGAATATAATGTATGAAATACATACCAAGGCTGAGCATACACAACCCAGAGCCATGTGTATAATACATGTCATATCTAGTGTATGGAAGTTTATGGAGTACATTCTAACACCTAATATTCTCATAGGCCTCACCCTTGAAAACAGACAGCCATATCAACAAATGTCCTCAAATGTACATTATACAATATGCTAGTAAGGCATTTGTATTTTCAAAATAAAATTACTTTAATCTTATTAGTTTCTCAATTTTCTGTTTTTACATATTATCCACTCAACACTTTCAGCTCCATTGCCTGGTTAAAAACCTCTGTTATCTGACCAGGAACGGTCAAACTATTGGAATGTCAAAGAGCTGTAAAATTGTGAAAAAGTTCCCTTAAGTCCAAAGTTTTCAAGGTAAGAAGATACCCAGAATGATGATGGAATTGGAAGGAAATCTAAAATAGTATTTCTACAAAATCTGGTATTTTTGAGAACATTTCAGAATATTTCAGAATCTGAGCAACAACACACAATTAATTGAGAAATAACAGACAATTAGAAAATAGAATACTGATGTTGCTACAAGATCACAGTAATGACTACCAGGTAAAAAGCACCATCTATAGTCTATTGGGTTGACTGGTTGTGATTCTTCTGCTCCTGCCAGCACTTCTTTCTCAGGTCTAACTCAGTGTCCGTAAAGGCCGCTGGGCCCCAGTTGGTCATCCTCTGAGGTCCTTTACTGCCTTCACACACAGACACAGACAGAAGAAGACAACATCACAGGTTATATTGAAACAATACATTAATAAAACAAGGATGTTAATTACATTATAATATGAGTATGGTGAGGAGAACATCCCATACATTTTCAGAGGAAGACTACCACAGTGATGCTGGTTGGCTGCTCTCTTACTTACCTGGCTGAATGAGACGGACCAATCCCTCATGCTTCGCTACTTTGTCCTTCCAGGTCTTGGTCTTATTAGCTGCCTGCTCTAGTTTCTTTGTCACCATCTGTAACATCAAAACAGGCTTCATCCATATATCTCATTGAAGCCCGGAAGAATATATGTTTGGCTCTTTAAATGAAGCTCCCAGTGTATTCACTACAAGATGATGACAGAGTGATGGTTATGTGAGGTGTGAACAGTTGAAGGAGGAATTTGAGAAGCAGCCTAGTTAGGTGCCAAACCACTTGTGACAGTTGAGGTCAGTTATGCATACTCTCAAAGTTGTGTTCAGGGATGTACTATCTGTTACTGGTTTCAACACAAAGGTTGCCTTCCACTTTTCAAGCCTATCTTCAGTTATGTAAAAACCAATGGCTGCTCACAGAGGGACCTACAGATACCAGCAACAATACAAAATACAAATATTTAGTCCTAAAGTACTTCCATCCTGAATCTACTTTCCCAAACATGAGAAACCACTTATTCAAAGTTTAGCAAACAATGAAATCCGGTCTTGTAGCTATTTATTCCAGCCCCAAAATAAATGTTTAACCTGTAAGGTAAGTACTCATTAGTTATTGGATAAATCACTTTTTTACATAGTAGTAATCTCCAATATAAATATGGAATCTCGGTACAGAAATGGGAAGCTACATTTTAATAGCAGTGGGAATAGAGGGCAGGGTCAGTAGCTGCCGTACGGGAACATCGACAGGGTGTCCTGACCTCATACTGCTCCAGGGCCCCTTGCCTCTCTTTCTCCAGATTCTCGAGCTGAAGCATTGCTGCCTGCAGGGCCGTCTCCTTGGCCAGCCGCTCACTCTCCAGCTGTTGTTTCTCAGCTTGGGTCTGGGAGATAGCTCTCTGCTGCTGCAGATGGATCTGCTCTAGCTCAGCCCGCTTGGCTGACTCCTCCTCCAGGAGCCTGGGTACACACAGGAACAGATACCACGCCGTGTGCGTCCGGTGATGTTGTCAAACGCACCACCCGAAACCTATACACTGCGACCAGGCGCACAGCGATATCCTCCGTGTGTGTAGTGTTTGGTGGGTCTAACCTGGCCTGGAGTTTACGCATGGCCTCCTCATCCTGCCTGGCCTGTCGCTCATCCTCCAGGGCGTCCTCCAAAAGGTGGTACATGTCCTCCAGCTCCTGGACGCGCTGCAGGTACTGCTCCAGCTCACTGGACTTCTGAGCCACCTGCTCCTCCATCTGCTGACGCACCTGACAGAAGACAACCACCTCAACGTGCGCACGAATGCACGTGACCTTCGCTGCGTAGTGTTTTTTGTTCCAGGCCATACTGTCACACAAACTGCCGGAATTAATAAACAAGTAATCAAAGTCCTGAGAGAGGTCTCTGTCTAAGCCACGTGATGTTTGTAGTAGTTCTGAGCTCCTTCTTGAGCTGAACAGCAAATCATATTTTCAAACAACCAGGTTATACGTCTGTAAAGCCCTAAAAAGGAACACCGTGAGGCTCCTGGACCAGACAACATCTGGCTGATGTCTTTACTGATATCTTCAACCTATCACTACATCAGTCAGTGGTTCCCACTTGCTTCAAAAAGCCCATCATTGTTCCTGTGCCAAAAAAGCAAAAACTCGTCTGCATGTATGACTACTGCCATGTAGCATCATGAACCAATTATCATGAAGTTCTTTAAGCGGCTAATTAAAACTAGCATCACAGACTCCATGCCTGTAACACTTGACCCGCTGCAGTATGCCTACCGACAAAACAGATCCACAGAGAATGCCATCGCTCTGACTGTCCACTCTGCACTCTCTCATCTGGACAAGAGGAACACCTATGTGAGAATGCTGTTCATTGACTACAGCTCAGCCTTCAACACCATTGTGCCCCACAAGCTGGCGGTGAACCTCATGGATCTGGGTCTCCACCCCACTATGTGCAGATGGATCCACTACGGGCAGACCACCTCCTCCTCACTGACTCTCAGTACTGGCTCCCCCCAGGGCTGTGTGCTGAGCCCGCTCCTGTACTCTCTCTTCACCCACGACTGCCTGGCAACTCATGTCTCCAACACCAATGTCAAGTTTGCTTATGACACCACCATTATAGGCCTGATCTCTGAGAACGACGAGTCAGGAAAACAACCGCTAGCTCAATAACAACAAAATGAAGGAGTTGATTGTTGATCACAGGAAGCAGCGGCATACATATTAATGGGTCTGCAGTAGACAGAGTTCACATCAGGATCCTCGGTGTCAACATCAGCAATGACTTGACCTGGTCTCATCACTCTAACATCTTGTTGAAGGAGGCCAAGAAACGGCTCTTCTTCCTACACCGATTACGGAGATTTGGCATGGATTCCAGGATCCTAGCCAACTTCTACAGATGCACTATTATAGAGTATATAGAGTATCCTGTCCAGCTGTGTCAATGCCTGGTATGGCAGTTGCACAGCCTTCAGCCGTAAAGCACTTCAGATGGATGGTGATTTAAACAGCAGAGCGCATCACAAGGTCTGACCTGCTATCCCTGCAGTATCTCTAAACAGAGAGGTGTAGGAGGAGGAGCCACCCATGCCACAGACTGTTTACCAAGCTGCCATCAGGCAGAATGTACAGGAGTATTCCGTCCAGAACTAACAAGCTACAAGACAGCTTCTTTCCACAGGCTGTAAGGCTGCTCAACCAGGAACCCCTCTTCCCTTCCATCCATAGTCCCTTGCACACCAGTCACTTATATCATGCACATCTGCCAATTATATCATGCACACCTGTAACTTTTACATTGCCCTACGGTTGTATGGTTGTATAGTATTTCTTGATAAGTGTTTTTCTATAGTGTTATTATTGATTGATGGTCAAATTCAACCATGTTTCACAGTGGAAAAGCATTGAAAACAATGGAAATGCCAACTGAAATGGAAATAACCCAAACACTACTAGATACTGTCCATCCACCTAAAAGGACAGACAGCCCAGAATAAAAAAAACGTCTTTATTTTTATATTACTGTTACTTTTAAATTTTTAACTGCACTGTCGGGAGTAGGAAAACGAAGCATTTCATTGCCATAACTTGTTATTGCCAATGACAAATAAACCTCTGAACTTTAAACTTTGAACAGAGAGCTGCTTTGTGGCTGGTTACCATTTTCTCTCTCTCCAGGTCCATTCTGTAGCGGTCCTGTAGGTCAGACTGGGTCTGCTTTCTCCGGTGTTCCTCCAGAGCCGCCTTTGCTGCCGCATCCTCCAGTTTCTGTCAGGAGCCAAAGGAGAAAAAGCATAATTCAGCCATTACCCGCCCAGTAGACTCAGGATTACCTTAACTTAACTGTAATGGGATCCCAATAGAATTTCAACAGGCATTTAAAGGACTAGTGAACTAAGGCATCATGAACTTCATGAACAAAAGAACCTTTAAAGTTAAACCAAAGATATTTTAAATGTTTGGTATAAAAGAACAAAAACTGGTGCTATTCAGTGAAACAGACAAGGTTTACAGTTATTAGACTTCCCAATTCATCTTTTCCTAGTGTAATTCTTCATTATACAATTGTGTTAACAGAGTAATAAAAGATATTAAAAGGTGTGGACTTAATCTAATTGGACAGGGGTAGAGAGCTTGACCAAAAAAGTTTAAATACCCAAAAGAAGAAACTGGGGCCTTCAGATAAAGGAGCAAATGAGGATGTGCGTAGTCTGACAGAACATGCTTCAGCAATCTCACAGGTGTTCATGATAAAAATAACAGCACATTTGCAAATGTGAACCATTTCCTGATCCAATGCAAAATCTCAATCCAAAATGTCAACTTGTCTGACACAGAAATATGCTTGATTCACAGTGTTCCAGTAAGAGCTTTGCAAGTTTTAAATGTGTGTGAAAGCAATGCATGAAACATAATGGCTTTAGTAAACAGGGAAACCCCTCCTAATGAGGTTATACTGTTACTATGTCAACTTCCTAATTGTATTAGTGTGCAGACGGGGGGGAAGGCAGGGAAAAAGGCGCAGCTGGAGGAGGGCTCTACAACTGACACACCTCCATCCCAGAGCCACTGGATGTCTTCATAAAGTCTGTTTTACACAGACTTGAAACATTGCAACGCTTATTCCAAATATTCCAGGTAAGGTTAATTGTACTTTGTGGGGCCGATTCTGTGGGCACAGGTCATTTCCAATGAGTTACACTTTTTGTACAGGACTAGGCTAAACGTGTGCCCGCAAAACCCAGCCGACATGGTTTACCTTCAGGAGAAGATGATGGAGAACTTCATATAATTTCCAACTGACTATAAATCGCCCTAACATATAACTGCAGCATATACACTAAACACTACAATCACCTCTGATGGACAATGAAGAATTCAGTCTGTGAAGTTTCTCAACTGAGTGATGGACAGGAATGTGAGTAACAGGTTAGTGTGAAAATCTTGGGTAGGTGCAGGCCTAACTTAGACTAAACAATCAGATCAACATTGTGTACTTGTGTCCTTAAGGCAGAAATGTTTACTGAAAAAAGCAGTAAATGGATTTTCTATTAAAGCTGACAGATGGAGGATGATTGAGCTATGTGAACCGTAGGAGGTTTAACAATGTCAATCACACAGATATTTTATTTGAAATATCATGGATACCTTTTGTTTCGTCTTTCCTGTTGCCCACTTATTTGAGCTTTTCGAGACTACATTAGTATTTAGATGGACAGGAATTGTTACAAGATGTGTGTCACATATCTTTCCTCAGACACAAACAGATGCACCCAGTGTTTACTGATGTGCAAGGCTCTCGCTAAACACATGGAGCGGAAGGAACGTTGACATCGAGTGACCAGTTCTGAAGTCTTTTCGGCTCCATTATATAAACATGAACGGAATCAGATACAAAATGGTTTTGTGGTCCAGAATCAACTAACATCATCTCACACTGGCATCGAAGTAAAATCTGCTATCGCCAGCCACGGTACATGTTCAGTGGAAAGCACCTTGTGGTTTACCAGTTCAACAGCACAGTGAGTTTATTAGCCTTACAAGTCATTTTTTATTAACATGTTGTCACAACTATTGTTTCGGTCTATACAGATTATTTGAGAAAGTGAACAAACGTCACCCATGTCCGTTAACTTGAAAAGATAGTTCACTGAGAGAGGGAGCGATGAAGAGGCCGAGTACCTTCCTCATTGACTCAAGCATTCTCTGCTTGTTCTCATTGGCTGTTTGCAGCAGCATCATCCTCTCTGCCAGCTCATCCTGCTCGGCCTGCTGTCTCTGCCGGAGCTCCCGGCGCCGCATCCTGGCCTCACGGTGTGGAGACTGCAGGCCCAACCTCAGCAGCTGGATGCAAGTCTGGATGGCTACGGGGAGGGCAAAGAAAGGCCTGGCTGCTTTAGTCACCTCAGTGCCCTACAACCTAACAACACACAGCTTAGACAGAGCGATGCAAATGGGAGAGCAAGTTAAAAGTAAAGAAAGTGGCATTGTTTCTATCTTCTGTTAGGATGGTGTTCGGGGAGCAGTTGCTATACCCTGGATCCATTCTTGTTTCCTCTTCTTATCTGACGCACTGATCTCAAAACTTTTGCCAGTGCACTTGACTAGGAAGAGGCATTTCTTCCCCTCCTTGTCGGGTAGAGACTGCGGACAGAAGAAGTCACACACACTGCACACTTCCTTGGTTTGAGCCCATTAACAATAATAAAGGAAGTTGGTGAACAAAGTAAGCTGAGCAGGCATTCCAATAGCGCTACCGTTTATGTATGAGTTAACCAGTAGCAGTGAGTGTGGCCAATGGAGGACTACAGTATTAATACCTCCACACAGCTGTTGTGGTCCAGCAAAATATCCCCCTTCTTGTCAGTTAGGTCCTCACTGACATAGTACGATATAGAGTTTGGTCGAAGCACAAACCAGCGCTCGGTCCAATTTTTTCTTTTGTGACCTTTTTTCATTATGTAGCCCTTCAGAAATAAACACACCATTATTTACATTTATGGGTTTTAGTGTTATAGCTTTATCTTATTTTTACCACTGCCAGGTCAATGTGTTCCAGAGGGAACCACATTCACCATTATGGTCCACTAATCGCTCTATGAGCTCAAAATGTAGCACATTTCCTGTAAACAGAGTAGTGAGAAATGAGCCAGCCTGCTAACCTGTTTGAGCACATCCAGTATGAGTTCCTGGAAGACCTCTGAGATGCCCATGGACAGGGTCTGGCGGTTCATGCCCTTACTGAAGTGACCCATGCCCACAAGCTCTATCAGCTCCCAGGCACTCAGGCCTTCCGGCTTCTTGTTCAATGTGACCTTGTAATCATCAAACTTGTCCTGGTTCCAAACACATCCCATCGCCTCTGTTAGCTTCCGCAGGAGGTACTCAATCTAGAGGGGGAGCAGGGTGAAAAAGTCAGGTTAGTCATGTGGTATGAATGATAATTATTTTAAATGTACTACTACACCAATAATTAAACAAAATACAATGTTTATATATGTTTACAAGTGTTGTCTTGTCTTTCACCTCCTCTCTGACAATGACCAGTGGGTATCTGTCTTCAGACAGGAAGTTAAAAATGCACCAGATCTTGAAAGCATCATCATTGGAGATAAGAAGATGGCTCATGTTGATGTTTTTCTTGAAACACAATGTCCAGCACACAGTGTTGAACTCTTGTACATCAAAGTTATCCCTAACCTGTAATTAACATAAAGAAAGCCTACCGTCATGCAAAATAACAAATTTCTTAGAACATATGTAAATGCAATATCATTAGAAATAGTTGGTAGTATTACAATATTTCTCACTCTCAGCACACAGGATGTATCAGCCCACAGGATGTGAAGTACAAACATTATGGTCTGTGTGTCTTAATTTCAATTCAAGTCAGATTCCAGAGGAGAAAGGCACGGAAAGTGCTAGGACTCAAGCAGTTTACTAATTGACATCAGTGTTAGTGTTATTGCTATGGAAACAGTTGGCAAGCCCTGTAAGTCTACAGATGTGGGTCATATCTGATGTTGTGCCAAATAGAGGAACATTTTGAAGATCAGTTGCTTTATCGTTGGTGTTTAACAGATCTTGGAATTTAAAAAATAATAGAATTTTTTGACATTTAAGTAGTTTTAGTAGTTTATAATATTAAAAGACATTCTGTATGAGGCAAAAGTACACACTCTCACTATTAATTTCTGGCTGTTTTACCACCAACTAAGGATTACAGCACTTTCAGAGTTCCATCAACCACTTCATATAATATTAGAGCAGACAACCAGACTGGGTTCCACTCCTATCAACTAAAAACAACACAAAGTGGCTCCAATGGGCACACTATCAGCACACTATCACCAAAACATTTCCTAATTCGCAGACAATTTTCACAGAAGTTTGCTCTGTGTGTAAAGTCCCCTAATCTCAAATCAACAAAGCTTTTATGCAATGTTATGAAACAGGCTGTTCGCAGCATGGATGTTCCACAGCCAATGGGCAGCAACTTCATGATGCACGCTAGCATGGAACCATCATCCCTGTAGAATGTTTCAGCCACCTTGTAGAAGCCATAACTTAGCAATTCTAGACTGTTCTAGGGGTAAAGGGGTAAACATGGCACCAATTCAGTTTTTGGCTGAACATGCAGTTCCTCTTGCATGACGGCACTACAGTGCACTAGCAGCCTCAATTGAAGCCTCCTTGATTATTATGTGCTGTTGGCCAGACATTCCCATACCAAAAACACATAAGGATTTCAGGAATAGTAAATACTCTGAAAAGCACAAAAAAAATATTTAATTTAGCTAAAAAGTACACAAATTGTTAACTTAGCATATTAACCGGAACACTGCATTGTTCCTCCATTACTAATGTCATTAATCTACAGTGCCAATTGTTTATGTTTTTGGTTGTGTACATCAGCACTTTGGTTGAAAATGATAAAAAGTAGCAGTAATGGTCATCAAAGTATATGCGAGGAGTCATATACATAAAAACACTGATTATGACTTTTTCCTAAAGGAACTCATAAAAACATATTATCATCCACCATTGGGAAACATCCATCCACGGTTACAGCTCATACTCCAGAGGCTTTGTCCCCTCTAGGGATTCTATTTCTAGGAGACTAACTATGATGACATCATCAAACAGAGCCAGTCACTCACAAACCTGCCAGGAAGGGTGAGGTGAAGTAGAAAGCAGGATGACACAGGTGCTGAGTAGCCTGAGTGCCAGTCTGCTTGTGCTACCATACTTCTTGTCAAGCATTGGCAATGAGCAATGCATTTGGAAAGAGCACAGACAGACCTGGGACAAAGCTAAGTACTCATCACTGTTCACCTTGTCCAATATGAACCTGTTGAGGTAGGGCATGTAGCCCTGATTGGACACCGGGCCCTCGTCGTCATCCTTAAAGTGCTCCTCTAATGCCACTGGGTCATGGGGAACCTTCATCACCGTGCACAGGTTGTGAGACAGCACCTGTAGAGACACAGTCAGATCAGTCATGCAGTCTGGAAAATAGTTTCAGTCGTAGTAATCTGGTCCAACGCTTGGAAGCATTTTACATATAGGTCTGTATCAGCAGACACTGTATGTCTCTGTTGATACAGACCTGCACAATCATCTTCGCGGTGAGCTTGTTCTATATAATTCACCGAAATGAATCAAGTCAACACAAACCCAGCCGGCTCTGGTCCTCTGGACCTTATCAGGTAAGTTGAATTTTCATGCTGTATTTATTAGTGTCTAAGGAATATGAAAAAAATGTACTAATGCATAACACGCACATTTTCAAAGTGATGATTTGTGGAGAAATTCTATATTGTCATAGATCAGGGTGACATGCATGAAAATGAATACACTGCAGTCACTTCGAGCTTCGCTGCCCAAGTGTTCTTTATTTTCCTTCCTATTAACATTTAAAAAACACACACATTTGAAAGAAATACTGATGGGATGTTGAGGGAATAGGGTTTAGTTCAATATTACACTAAAAAACATCTAGACAAACAGGACCAACTGGACTGTCTGAAAAACGTTATTAACAATGAGCCTCTTGACAACATTCTGAAGGGAGTGAAACTTAGCCAGGGCCATGTGAGAACACAGACCTTGCCGGGGTCTTTTTCTACAGCTTGGTTGAGGCAACTTTCTATGTCTTTAACAGAGCCAGGCTAGCTGGCACACAGACCAGGCAGACATCCAGCCCCAGAGAGGAAACAAGACGTATCCTCCTAAAGCAGCCCCCCTTGCCTTTTACAAGCATTACACAGTAGATTCTGTCAAGGCATACAGCGCCTTTGGAAAATATTTAGATCCATTCACTTTCTACTTTCCCCATATATTGTTTTGTCACAGATTTAATTTATAATCAATTATAGTACCTTATAATGACAAAGCAAGAAGAAATGTTTTTAGAAATGTGGGCCTATTAATTTAAAATAAAAAACAAAATGTCTGACATATATATTCAGACTCCTCACCATGACAATCCAAATTAGGCTCAGGTGCATTATATGTCCTTTGATCATCCTTGAGATGTCTCCAAAATGTAATCAATATGTGGCAAATCCAACTGATTGGACATGATTTAGAAAGGCACACAACTGTCTATGTAATGTGTATGTCAGAGCAAAAATCAAGCCATCAAGTCCAAGGGACTATTCATATAGCTCTGAGACCAAATTGTGTGGAAGCATAGATTTCGGGAAGGGTATAAAAAAATATAAAGCCTTGAAAGTTTCCAGGGACACAATCTTTTAAAAATTAAAGAGGTTTGGATCTCTCCATGGTCTTTGGAAGACTCTGTGACAAAGGACAATGGTCAGGGAGGTGACCAAGAAACCAATGGCAACTCAGCCAGAGCTTCAGAGTTTGTCTGCCGAGTTAAGAAAACCTATCAGAAGGATGACTATCTCTGCTACGCTCCATCAATCAGGGCTTTATTGTAGAGTGGCTAGACATAAGTCCCTTCTGAGTAAAAAGCATGGGACATACAGCTTGAAGGACTCAGAGAGCATGAGGAAAAATATTCTCTGTTCTGATGAGAGCTAAATCAAACTATTAGGCACGAATGCCAAGTGCTACATTAGACGAAAACAAGATACAGCTCCTCACAATGGCTATTATCATCCCTGAGGTAAAGCATGATGTTGTTGGCATCATGTTGTGGACATGATTCTTAGCAGAAGGGACTGGTAGATGGTCACGTTGAGGGACGAATGAATAGCCAGAGATCTCCTTGGAAAAAACAGCACACACAAACTAAGACAGGGGGTGAAGATTAATCTTTAAGCAACACAACAACCTGAAGCAAACATCCAACACAGTGCCAAGAAAGTGCAGAAGTTAATTCGGAACAAAGAGTCTGTGGATGTTCTTTGGTAGCCCAGCCATAGCTTTGATTTGAACTCAACTGATCATCTGTACACTTTTATGGTATAGACAACGCCCGTTTTGGGGGTCCACCCATCACAACGAGTAAGCTTAAGCTCCCTGCCTGTCATAACGATCATAGCCTACAACGATTATCTGCCAAAACATTCATTTGAGTGTTAAAATATAGAGAACATACTGTAGAATTTAGAAATGTGGATGTGAATGTAGTTATCTGCAGGTGGGGGACCATTACCCAATCAGCCCGTGTTGGCTGTTAAAAATTGTTTTATCGACTGTCTAAATATTTTGTAATCATGTTCCCGAGATTGATTGTTAGTCACTCTCACTCAGACATAATATTAAAAATAGCAAGTCAGCAGCTTTCTAAGTTATAATGTTTTCGAAATATATACCCAATGTTTCTATACTGCCAATCAATCCACTTTTGTAGACATCTGATTAAGTCATTATACTTTGTGGGGCTTTCATTTGATAAAATTAAACGTTCTGCTACATATAATGAGAATGCATTTCATAATATATTTTCCCTACGAACATTATTTTCAAAATATCAATCATTGCTGGCACTAAAGTCGAAAGAAGAAACAGAACATGCGAACAAAACAAGGCAGCCTAAATGCGCTAGATTGTGAAGCTAAGAAATAAATGTAGGATGTTACATCCAGACACCCCAACATTTTCACAAGACAATATAACATGCAGAAAACTCCAATGTGGTTCGTTTTGCTTCCTTAACATCTCTTCTCAATACCGAGGTTGTGGAAAAACAACCCCTGTACCGAGTTCTTTATAAAAGCAATGAAATATGATAGACTGAAAGGCCTTGATAATTTGACAGAAATCTTGTAGTTTTCAATATAGAAAGTACAAATACAGTCCACAAACCAAATATAAATTAAGGATAGTAAGGACCTAGTTTATTGATTTCATTCAACAACAAAAACTTTTTTGAAGGATGCTCGGTTTGAAATGCGCTTGCAATCGCATCAAAATATTTTCTGTCCAACGGGTCTTAACATACCCTAAGGATAGGGTATAGCCTAAGGATTATCAACCAGAGCAAATCTCAGTAACATACCCTAAGGATAGGGTATAGCCTAAGGATTATCAACCAGAGCAAATCTCAGTTAAGAATTGTTTTATTTTGGTATACGGATCAAATGCCAAGAATTTGTTAATGCTACTCCATAATGATAATTCAACTACTGTACTAAGCTTTAAAGCCTACCTTTAGCTGTGATTTGGACACTTTCCCAGATTGATCCACGTCCAAAGCTGTGAATGCGTGCCATATTGATTTCAGAAGTTCATCCCGTAGTAGCCCCATGTTCGCAGCCTCTTGAGTGCCCAAGACCCTCTCAGCAAAACTGCAACCTTGACACCCATACGCCTACATAAGACTGTCATGTGATCGAGTGTCGCAGCAGGAAAGTAACTGGTTGCGCGACTTGCTTTCATCAGCAAAGTAAGGATGGCTGGTGATCAGTCGGTCACAAGTAACTCATATTAAAAACGTCACAACGTTAGGTAATGTAAATCTATTGAAATGATAAAGTGCTATTGTGTACACGAAATGTTGTAGTCTTTTACTACGGTTTGTCAGTTTAGTTGAAATATCCACTGAAGAACTCTCACGGCATGCTTTTGCACCGTTTTTATTTGTTAAGCCTACTCAATTTGTTTGCCTTCTTGGAAATGACAGGTTTACATTTCGTGAAATGGCCACCTGGTGAATTCAGTTCGTATAACTTGATCACCCCATTACAGTATAACGTCTTAATGGGTGAGGTTTAGAAATGTGTATTCGATAGACCTCTTGATTTTGGATTCATTTTTCGTGGGCTTCGGAATTTCTCGTCAATTGGTATCTATTGCCTCAACTTTTACCCTATTTTAATCGGACCTAATATTGACACCGTAGGACCTGGTTCTGCATTTTCTATTTTACACCTGACGTTAAATTGCATTGATGAGAAAGCTTGTTATAACTTGGCATGATGCATTCAGTAAACGTGACAAAACAGTGGCTTTGGAGTAAATCTTTAATAATCAGACGTGAATTTTCTGAAATTGGAACAAGTAACAAACCAGATTTAAAAAATGAAATTATATACACACATAATGTACATCCTACTAGCAATGATGCATTCACAGTCTATAAAACCAGATAGTCAGTAATGCTACAGTTATTAGGTTGAGCTGATGGGAAAAACATCCAAGCTTAAAATGCTGAGCGTTTAACTAAACAAGAGTTTAATTGTTTAACTACAACTGCTCTGTGAGTATGTTAAACAAATAAATGACACAGGGCTTTAAACACTCCATGATTCACCTATACCAACCACATCACAGGGTTGGATGGCTCATCATGAATAATGAACATGAGTAAAACAAACAGTCAGTGAACAAGGCTTTGCACATAAGGAACTTCTGAAAGGACTGGAAAATATAAAATTCACTGAACTCTACTATAGTTAAAGACAAACCAACATGTATAGCAGCATTCAGTAAGCATAAGGCAAAGTCAAAGTGCTCATTTTATCAGTCAATGGTCCCGTTTCACTACCTGACATCAGGTATCACACTAAGGTGCAGAGTTGGATCACACTTAAAATAATGGACTACTGTCCTCCCACACTTTAATAAAAACAAAACTTGTTTTTAATACAAACTGCAAGAATATTTCAAGTGCTTGGGAAGGTAACAGGTCTTTCACAATTTATAGAGTGAAATGTAACCAGTGTCCTTATAACCTTTCCAAGTACCAAACAGTAAGAACCATCAGTTTGTTTGTGAGCTCTAAAGCACAGACATTATGTCCTTGTCTGGCTAGTAAGACCTTCTGTCCAGGGTCTGGCCCCACAAGGGTTATATCCATTAGTGCACATCGTACCAAAAAAGACACTTCAAACATGAAACTGAGAAGCATTTCTTTCTGGACAACTTCCAGTAGTACCTCCTGGGTTTGGTCAGTTTGTTTCCACGTTATGTTTAGTAAACACAACCCAGCCTGACACCCATGTGGCTAAGCAGTGTTGGTGCTCAGTAGATTGTCAGGCTGACTGAGCGATTCATTTTCTTGCCAATGAGCCGGGAGTTTCTGCTGGACTGGAGGGTGGAGCGCGTCAGGACCCGGTCAGAGGTCAGAACCTTCTCCTCTGCTGCGGCTTTGGCCTGCTGGGCCTTCTTCAGCTCCCTGCAATGAGTCAAACACGCAGTTACAGAAGCTGCTCAAAACCAAGAAGAAAATGTTAGGTTATCATTCCCCCAGGAGCGGAATTAAAAAGGAAAGCTTGGAAACAAGACATACAAGTCTCAAAATGGGTACATACTTCTGCAGCAGTGCATTTTTGAACTTCTCTGCGTTGAGCTCCACACGTAGCTGGTCAGCACTCATGCGTGAGGCCGTGAGGAGGACCGGGTGCTTGGTGAGGCCAGACGATGAGGGCCTCCTGGCAGGGTCAGGGTGGATCATTAACTGCAGCAGACAGGGAAGAAGTCAGTATCACCACTAATACTTTTTATTGTGCACACCAACCATCATCCCGTTACACAGCTATAAAGAGCATCACAACGAGCATCCTAACGCTGTTACAGTGCACTAAAAGGCTCTCCAACACAATGTAAAAATGTGCACGTTTGACAAGGGCCCACTTGGCTTGGGCGAGAAATAGTGCACTACTTGAGATTAGGGTGCAATTTGTCATACCTTAAGTAAACTTAGGAAGTCCTGGGAGAGCACTTGAGGTATGGGAGGCAGTTTTCCTCGTCTGATCTCATGCCACTTCACCCCATTGGTTGGGAGTGGTTCAGCACCTGAGGCACTGATTAAAGTCAATGCCAGGGCGAAAATATCTGCCCTGGTGAGGTTTCTGTAGTCCTGAAAAACATGTTCATGGCTCAAAATTAACCAAGGTCAACAAGGAGAAGGCAAACAATACGATGAGAATTACCAGACCTATGAACAGCACATTCATTTCTGAACAGCTTAGACAAATCATTCTATACTAACTACATAGCCAATGTCACTGTCAATTTCATGTTTGACACCAGTTGAATAACAGCCAATATACTATTCATATTCTGGTCGTAACCAGTTTGCCTGGAGGAGGAAAGGGAAAAGATAAGCGCTGCTGTCCATAGTGCTTGCTGACAGGTTCATCAGATAAATTATTAGAAAGATGCTGGATGGAGAAACCACGATACGACACCTCTATTTAGTTTGAAACACATTAATGAAACTGTTACTGGGTAACTTACTAATACAAGACATAAGTCTTCTGTAGGAGAAGATGAAACAGTAGGCAAGATTAAAACGATAGGCTTGTTCCCCACCTATTTAGCCAAATGCCAAATTGGCCTTAATGGCCTTGCTAGAGCTGAGAACGTGGCAGATGGAAACCTCTCCACCGATATTGTTGAGCTGTTTTGCTGCTAACCGCACAACCAGAACCTCACACTTTATGCAATGCTTCCCAAAAACCTTAAAAGGTCAACTAAAAAGTAACTGCTGCCTAACGGGCCAAACACAACATTAACATTTTAACATCAGAATGGCACTACAAATCTGACACTGAACAGCCCATTTTGAGACCAACAAATGTGTATTTCTTATTTTCACAGACCTTGACAAGCATAAAAATCCTGATGTGATTTAAGTGTTCTTGTGGATCCCATGTGCTGGATAAATACTCAAGGAAAACAGCTTTCTTTCAGTTTAGCAAGTTGATGAATCACATACAACAGATTTAGATGGTGGACAAAGTAGTCTTATTACCTCTTGTAAGACTTCATTGGCCAGGTACCTGCTGTCTCCTTCTTCAACTTGAGGATTGTCTATTCTGGTCACATGGCCAAGATCACCTGCGGGAAACCATCAATATCATTATGTAAACTCAATGATTCATTTCTTTCATTAGCATTATGTATGATACAAAATAAAAATAACTTACCTATTTTGTAAACAACGTTTGTACTTGGTCCTTCATCATCGTCCAAATCATCCACACACACCATAGTCCTCCGGGATAAGAAGATGTTGCCTGAGGAAAGTAATAATACATAAGGCTTGTACAAATAAATATGAAAAAGATAAACAGCTTAGATCTACAAAACAATGCAGATATTTACTTGGCTTGATGTCCATGTGAACCAGCGAGGTTGAGTGGATGTACTTAAGTCCACGGGCCACCTGCAGGAGAAGATCCTTCAGGTCCAGCTCAGACAAGAAGTGCATGGTTCTGTAGTTCTCCGTGACCACGTCTGCCAGTGTGCCCCCATTACAATACTCATTCTGTATGAGCATGTGGTCATCCTCTGACCAGGCAGAGTAATACCGCACCACATGGGGGTGCTGTCCTAAGACAGCATGGGCATACACCTCCCGGAGGGCATTCTGTCTGAGGAATCAAAAAAAGATCACTAACAATTTTCATGAATATAAAATGTATAAGTGTCAACTCATCAAAATCCATAGGATTCACTTACTCATCTACAGATCCAGCAAGGGGCTTCTTTGAGCGCTTGATGGCGTAGACACAACCGTCAAGCCTTTTCACACATTTGAAGACAGAGCCAAACTCCCCAGAGCCAATTTTCTCCAGCTCATGAAACTCTGTGGCATATCTTGACACCATGTTGCTATCCAAAAGAGTCATTCTCTGCAATAAAAGGGAACATGGTTTCCAGTTTAGTCACTTGGAAGAACTTATTCAAAGAAACTTAGTCAAATTGTGTAGACATTTATATATAGAACATGGGTGGGGTTAAACATCAATATTGTAAATAATTATAATAATAATAATAAAAAAACTACCTTTGATGGTGGAATGATGTCCTCTTCACACTCAGCATCACTGGCTTCCATATCCTCTCCACATGAGCTGTGGAAAGAAAAAGAAAAATAATTATATGAAACATTCCCACCACTAGAGGGCAGTCATAATCCCTACAACAGCACATGGTCTGCCCATGTGGCTTTGGGTTGTTGCCAACAAGCATGCAATAGTCAACTGATTTAACGAACACTCCAGTCGTGTCTATTGTTAATATCCATTGTTAACTATGCATAGATCATGCTCCATTCACAACAACATGTATATGCATTTCCCAGTTCTAACTAGCTTACATGAGGTTTACTACGGACAAAGGAACTTGATGAAATAGGATCACATAGGGTTGTTATAGCAATAACAACTACTTTTACGTTTTAGAAAATAGTTTAGATAAGAGTGAAACACCCATAAAGAAAGGTAGAACATGAAGAGAAAATTATAGATCAGAAACTCCCATCACACCCATAAAATCCCAGGGTAATACCAGTGAAGTAACAATATCAGTAGTGGTTTGCTTACTCATTCCAGTGTGATCTCTTTCTGTTGTTCCTCTGTAAAGTTGCCGTCTGAATCAGTAATGAGTCAGGGGTGAATGGGTTGATGTTGATCATAGGGGTCTGTCTAGTTCGGTCTACTTCTGTGTGTCTACTTCGGTATGGTCTTCCAGTCGAGTCCCCATTCGTGTAGACACCTAGTCCTACCCTGCGGATTGTTGATCCTGTTGCTTCTCCCCTGGCTCTGGACAACAGACTCTGAAAGGCAAAAACCAAACTTTGCATTTAAAAAACTATGAAGTGTATAGTTGGAGACATGAATACTCACGCTGAGGCAAGACAAAGTACAATCATTATCAACATTTTAGAAAGAAATTGTCTAGACGCACAGGGAATGATTAATTCTAGACCGAACCTAATTGGAAACTAACCATGAACGTTGACTTGACCATGAAAAGATGAAACAAGTAAAGAATAACTGCATGTTGACCCACCTTAGGCGTGTGAGGAACATCAAATAGTCGCAGTTTTCTGAAGGTTTTATGGGGCGGCGTGTCGGGACAATTGGGAATGGGAGAGCCCTCGCCCCCCTGGTTAAAGGAAAACTCCGAGGACGAGATGTTGTAGTAGGGCCTGGCCCCTTTTCTTGGAGAAGGGGACCCCTTCATCAAATAAGTCTCTGGTGATTTTAGGGGAGAAAGACAGCCAAAACCCTCCTCGTCCCAATGGTCAACATCACCCTCCACCGTAAGGTCTTGATTTAATTTGGAGTTGTGTTTCGGTGATTGTACTGGAGAGTCCATTTCGGTGAGACTCGACTCCGCTTCAATGCTGTTGTTGCCATCGTCCTCGCCGTCGCTCTGGCTAAAGTCTAGTCTCTGTCGAATAGGTCCCATCTTTGGGGACGTATTGACAAACATTCGGCAAACAAAACTCATGACTACGGAACGAAAACTAGAAAAGTGGCGTACAGTCGGCAGATAGCCAGATACTACAGTACTGTACTCTCGAACTAATAAATTGGTCTTCGAAAGTTTGCTATCCCGAGTAACTAGCCGTCCGTGTGGCCATGGCACGCGCTACAGTTCATTAAATTCACAATCCTAAATAGCGTGGCTAGCAGATAGCAAAGTAAGTGAAAAGTTAGCTAGCTAGCACGCTAGCTTGGTCCCTTGATTTGCAGCACGCTGTAACGTTTCTAGCCAGCGCAGGCAAAATTGTACCGGGCGCGAATCTTCCTTGCTAGACTACACAAAAAATACTTAATTCGCGCCTTGCAGTCAAAATACTGCAAATTCACCTAAAATAATCCAGACGTAGTTCTGTTTATCCAAAATATTGTTGTCACAAAACGTAGACAAGTTCTGACCACCCACACTGCCCCCCTTGCCGCGACCGTTGGTCGACATATTCCAACCTTCAACCAATGAGATCACATTCCTAAAGTTTAAAACGTGGGCGTTCCTTCCTGAGATGAAAACGCTACACGTGACTCACTACTGCGATGTTACACCTACGTCACATTGGCGCGAATTTAATCCTTTCAGCTTTTACAATGGGTTTTAATTAATTTCCTCGCAACATCCCTATTGACCTGTAATGAATGTGTATCCTTGAAATCGCCCTTGATCAGATTTCCTGATTGTTACCATGAATAACAACGGCCTAAATTCTTTTTTTGTAAGACTATTCTAACAAAACGACCATATGCCGAAAGATTTGTTTTTATCTTAGGCAGGGATGAGTTAATAAATACATGATTTGGTAATAACATTGCAAGCAGGGCAAACAAGTCATTTTGGGTCCTACACAAACATTGAATACAATTCTGATCAATATCCAGTTTCAATAGTAGACAGGCAGATTTTTATTATGTAAAAATATTCTCAAAAACAAAAAGAACATAAGTTACAAATAGAATTGTACTGCTTTGTTTAACAATCCATTATTTGTACACATTCAAAAAGTCAAATGTATGCTGGTTTCAAAACATTGGCAATTTATTGTATTTACACAATATTCACACTTGGAAATATTTTAGCAAATAGTCAAAAAACATTCATTTCATTCAGGCAGCAACTCTCACTCGCAGTTCTTACTCAAGTAATGGATGTTTCGCTGTAATAGAAACGTTGTGCAGCCATATTTAAAATGTGTATTTACAAATATCCAATAAAGAATTCCCTGTTTGGATATAAGAACAATATCCTTTACATAGGAAATGTAGAATCAGTTGTTCTCATCAAATAAAATATTTCTGTGTTAAAACACTTAATCTTCTAATTCTGTTTCTCCTTGTTGAATTCTTGATGCAATCCTGATGGCTTCTTCAAATGAGGGTTGTTCACTGAGCTAAAAAAAATGTTTAAATCAAACAGTGATGAGAAAATCATAATATAGCTGGAAAACAAGGGTAGATACTGATCCTCAATCTGTCCCTAAGCCCAGCTGGCTTGTGAATTTGCATGCATATCAGACATGGCTATGGTAACCGCTAAAATGAAAGTGGTCCCACATAATGATTTCCCTCTTTGACTTTAGTTAATTTTTTCCCACTCTGCATTACCAGTGTCGTCTACACCTGTTCTTTACAAACACGCAACAGACAACGTGGTTGGATGGGAGGATGTGCTCTGTGTCTGCAGGTTGTAATTTGTGGTGTTGCAGAATAGTGGGTCCCCTACCTGGACAGCAACCTGCGTGCCATTTGAGGTGGCTAACAGAGTGACAGGGTGAACACCTTCCTCCGCCTGCATGCCCTGAAAAGAAGCCAAATCAATGGCCACCTGGGGAAGGGGGGTTGAGGACCGTTTAATGCAAGTGAGAATAACCCAGTTCTATTTGTTATTGCGGTTGGTGTGCTCATAGAAGTAAATCACTAGTCACCATTCTGGTTGAATGTGTGCTTACTGCTTAAAGCATTGCACAGAACCAAGCAAGACAGGAACACATTTGAGATTCAGTAAGTTCCATACAACTCACTTGTTCTTCTGTACCGTCGGCTGCCACCATGGTGACTGAATGCGTGCCATCTGCATTCAGCATTTCATGGTAAGGAACAGTGAAGGTAGTGCCATCACTCATCACCATGGTGATTGCGTTTCCTAACGCCTGCATGCCTGCCTGCAAGACACTGACCTGAAAATTAGAAACTGGCATGTTACATTGCACTACAAATGCACTGCCCTGAATTTCAGTCCATCTAAATAAAGCAGTCTATTTTACTGATATAATAATATGACATTGTATGGTGGATGTAGAAATGTTAACTGATGTACAAGGACAACAAAGTTGTTTAGGGCATTCATGAACAGAGACAAATTGAACACATCGATTTTGCTAACCTGTTGGATTCCATCAGGGTGTGTAATCAACTGCACATGCTGCTGACAAATGGTTTCTGTTTCAGTCATCTGTTCTGACTCCTCTTCTTGCTGCTGCTGCTCCTCCTCCTCCTCCTCGTCCTCCTCAACCAGGGCAAAATTCACTGACGGATCATCTATGGCCTCTGAATCACGTGGAGTAACAACAATGTCATTCCTTGTGAGTCAGACATCCCACATTCTGCAGTACTGATAAAGGCCTAACAGCGGACAGTGATTCACAGTAATATTTACGTAACATATATCATGATTATCAGATAATATCCAGGTACACCTCAGTTCCCAAAAAACAAACAAAGAAAAATCCCCAAAATGAACAAAACAGAGCAAAGACAAAGATGAAATCATTTCTTGACAACTAATAAACATGTAAACTGTGTTGTTTACTACCAAGGCTGACCTGTTGGAGATTCAAAGTAGGTTGCCAGCTCTTCCTCGATGGGCTCAGTATCGTTGTGTGTTGTGCGTTTGTGCATGGCCAGGGTAGAGATCTGCTTGTAGGTCTTCCCACAGTGGCTGCAGTTGTAGGGCTTGCATGGTGTGTGGACCACGTGGTGTTTGTAAAGACTGGAGTACTCCGTGAAGCGCTTGTCACAGCCCGGGACGGTGCATACATATGGCTTCTCTCCTGTAATCCCATCCCAGTTATTAGTCACGCTGTTAAATGCCACTCTCATCTGGACTATACAACACTGTCGTGGGCCCTTTCTACCTGTGTGGATCCTCATGTGGTTCTTGTAGTTGGTGGCGCTGGCGAAGGCTCTTCCACAGCCAGGCTCGGCACAGTAGTAAGGCCGCTCCCCGGTGTGTGTGCGAATGTGCACCTTCCGGATGTTCGAGGTTGTAAACGATCTCCCACAACCCTCAAAGGGGCACATGAATGGCTTCTCTCCTACATTACAGACAGGATGACAAGGAGCTTGGTCAAGGTGATTTATAGTAGCTTGGGCCCATGATTTGTTACCCAAATCTGCAGTTATCTAGGCTTAAGAATTATTGTACATCCATCTATGACCATCCATTTCGTACCTGTGTGGGTTCTGATGTGCTTCTGAAGGTCACCTGATGTCTTGAAGGACTTTGCACAGTGCACTTCCTGACAGCTATAAGGCTTCTCGCCAGTGTGTGTCCTTATGTGGCTTTTCAAGCCATACCCTTTTGGTAAAAAAAAACAACCTGGATTGTGACTGAGTGACATTGCTTGGACATCAAGTGAATAGTTGTTTAAAATGGATAACTCCTTAACAGTTTCCCTAAACAGATAGCAGGACACGAAGATGAGTAAAAAATGTAAGGAAAAACCTTTGTGATGAGGGGTTTTCATCAGCTTCAAATATACATATGATCATTGAGTTAGTGTTACCTGTAGCAAACTTCTTTCCACAGCCCAGGTGATCACAGATATACGGCCTGTCACCGGTGTGGTACCTCTCATGTACCTGCAGGGAGCAGAGAAGAGCACCACAAAAAGAATACATGGGTTGGTATAAACATCATGGCTGAGCATAGCAGAAGGGTATCATTTGTTTATACAGACGAGCAAGACTGGTAGGGAGTTTTTTTTAATATATCTTTAATTCAACTTATTTTCTTGCTTAAGTGTAAATAAATTAAGCAGCCATTTTGTTTACCTTTATAATTGTTTAATAACTTTGTGACTTCTAATAAAACCATATTCAAACCAATATATTTCATTCTACACAAAACCGGAATGATTTGTAGGGAGATAATGTTATTTACCTTCAGATGATGTGCAGTTGTATAAAGTTTCCCACAGCCCTCATAATCACAGCGGAAAGACTTCTCAGTAGGCTGCTGCTCCCTAGGAATTCGAACATTCTGCTTCTGAAGCACAATCTAAAGGATATAGGGGGAGATGGGTATCCAGAGTACCTTGGTAGGAAATAAGTCATTATGTGAAATACAGTACCTGCATCTGTACGCCGCAATCTTGCTCAGCTCCCATCAGTACAGAGTTCATATCATCCACTTCCACCTGAGAGAAATAAGGGAGAAAAATATTAGTGACGACGTACCACAGAAGCATAATGACACATTTTTAAACCGCTAATAATGCAGAATTAACAAGCTGTTCAGATACAACTTTAATGGCAGTCTACCTTAGCTGTGTATTGTTCCAATACATTGATAGTCTCTTGGTCGAGGGTTTCATCAGCATTCAGGTCGGACACTGTCCCATCTGCCTGGATGGCCAGGATGGTGTTGGTCTGGGGCATTTGTATAGTATGCTGGATGTATGCTGTGGTGCCATCCTCCAGTTGAACAGCTTGTAGGGTATTCTGGTCATAGGTATCTGTTAAAAAGTGTAATGGCAAAAGGGTAAAAACAAATCTAACTAATAGTTCTAACTAAAAATACATGCATTGACTAAAGGACTACAGCACACAATCTTAGGAGGGAGACACCTTTTGGTGTGTGGATGTAAGCGGTCGTTCCATCTTCCAGCTGAACAGCCTGACCATCCTCAAGTCTCAGACCATCTCCTCCAATGACATCACACAAAGGGGAGCCTGTCCACCTGTTGGCCTCTTCTGGTGTGAAAAAGGGGAAAACATTTCCCAATTAAAGTAAAAATTAGGTCTGTCAAACTTAACATGTGCGATTAATGCTGTTATTTTTGTTGTTGCCGTTAACACATTTTTCATTTTTGAGCCTCAGAGCCATCCAAATTTAGAGGTTGACTTGAGTGGGAGCTGTCAGAATCGCATGCACGTATGTTTACCGGTAACTTTATGGGCTGTTGACTTGACCTGAGCCCTTCACAGGCATTTTTGTTCAATATATCATTGGAGAGTAGGCATTCGTGTCATGAATCGTGTAATGAAACAACAGCCTAGAAAACGCGCTAGGAAGTGAAACATCCATTAGTACAATGTGTCCCTCACCCCAGCCTCACTACAAAAACCCTTTAAATGCGAAGGCCAGTTGTGTAACCCCTCTTTTGCATGAATCCACCTGCTAAATCTTTGTTATTAATGTTTTTGCTAATCTAAGTTAAGCATTAATGTCTCCAGTAAAACATATTCTAATAGTGGAATCAAACAACATCGGTGATCTGAATGAATTACAACTGTCCCCTGGCCTGATTAATGTTTAGATAGATTACATCTCTCGCCACTACTACCTTATCATGTGACTAACCATGTTTCAGGAAGTCAAATGTTTACAGGCCCCCACCTGAACCCAGTTCTATCCATATGTAAGCCTAAACATCAAAGGACCTATGAATACAGTGGAGCAAAAAAGTATTTAGTCAGCCACCAAAGGATCACATTGTAGGATTTTTATTGAATTTATTGGTAAATTCCTCTGTAAAATAAATATATGGTCACCTACAAACAAGCAAGATTTCTGGCTCTCACAGACCTGTAACTTCTTCTTTAAGAGGCTCCTCTGCCCTCCACTCTTTACCTGTATTAATGGCACCTGTTTGAACTTGTTATCAGTATAAAAGACACCTGTCCACAACCTCAAACAGTCACACTCCAAACTCCACTATGGCCAAGACCAAAGACCTGTCAAAGGACACCAGAAATAAAATTGTAGACCTGCACCAGGCTTGGAAGACTGAATCTGCAATAGGCAAGCAGCTTGGTGTGAAGAAATCAACTGTGGGAGCAATTATAAGAAAATGGAAGACATCCAAGACCACTGATAATCTCCCTCGATCCGTGGCTCCAAGCAAGATCTCACCCCGTGGGGTCAAAATGATCACAAGAACAGTGAGCAAAAATCCCGGAACCACACGGGGGGACCTAGTGAATGACCTGCAGAGAGCTGGGACCAAAGTAACAAAGGCTACCATCAGTAACACACTACGCCGCCAGGGAATCAAATCCCGCAGTGTCAGATGTGTCCCCCTGCTTAAGCCAGTACATGTCCAGGCCCGTCTGAGGTTTGCTAGAGAGCATTTGGATGATCCAGAAAAGGATTGGGAGAATGTCATATGGTCAGATGAAACCAAAATAAAACTTTTTGGTTAAAACTCAACTTGTCATGTTTGGAGGAGAAAGAATGCTGAGTTGCATCCAAAGAACACCATACCTACTGTGAAGCATGGGGGTGGAAACATCATGCTTTGGGGCTGTTTTTCTGCAAAGGGACCAGAACGACTGATCCGTGTAAAGGAAAGAATGAATGAGCCCATGTATCGTGGGATTTTGAGTGAAAACCTCCTTCCATCAGCAAGGGCATTGAAGATGAAACGGGTCTTTCAGCATGACAATGATCCCAAACACATGGCCTGGGCAACAAAGGAGTGGCTTCGTAAGAAGCATATCAAGGTCCTGGAGTGGCCTAGCCAGTCTCCACATCTCAACCCCATAGAAAATCTTTGGAGGGAGTTGAAAGTCTGTGTTGCCCAGCGACAGCCCCAAAACTGCATGGAGGAATGGGCCAAAATACCAGCAACAGTGTGTGAAAACCTTGTGAAGACTTACAGAAAACATTTGACCGGTGTCATTGCCAACAAAGGGTATATAACAAAGTATTGAGATGAACTTTTGTTATTGACCAAATACTTATTTTTCACCATAATTTACCAATAAATTCATTAAAAATCCTACAATGTTATTTTCAGGATTTTTTCCCCCATTTTGTCTCATAGTTTAAGTGTGCCTATGATGAAAATTACAGGCCTCATCTTTTTAAGTGGGAGAACTTGCACAATTGGTGGCTGACTAAATACTTTTTGGCCCCACTGTAGCTTATGTGTGATTCAGTGGGTTAAAGGCCTGCACACCATGTAGCTGTTCACAAAAGAGGGGCTGATAGGTGTTTTATACAGTAACATAACAGTTATTGTCCTTGTTGCATTAATCAAGAGAACCATATGAGATGTTAGAACTATGGGATCAAAGAATAGCAACATTCTATTTAGTTATTGTGGTAAGTAAGGGACTGATATTGTGTGTGTATATATATATATATATACAGAAAGTGTATAAAGAGCAACATTTGAACACATTCTAAAATTATGATTAATTGCAATTATCTACAGAAAATGACATGATTAATTATTTTAATCATTTGACAGCACTAGTAATGTTTAATCTGTGGATAGTAAGGATTTGGTAAATGTCTTACTGAAACAAAACAAGCAATGATTGAGACAATGTCCATGCAGATGATGGTACAGGTTTCTAGGATATTATGTCTGCTTATATCTTGTGGATGCTGCATAATCTAACCAACCTTCAAGTGAGATATTATCACTCTCTCAAGCTTGTGGCTATAGCCTTTCAGACTCTACCCATGTACCAGAAGCTGTCCTTGCACATGATTGGCCAGAAGCTGCTAGCTAGCCTTTCACTGGTCAGACAGGTCCATGCACACTCCTGAAAGAGGGTCTCAGACAGATGACACCACAAAAACAAATGGAAAATAGACCTGATTTTTGCATTGATACATGCTGGACATAAGCAGTAGATCCATCCTCCAGCTGAATGACCTGTCCGTCCATGAACTTGTCATCTGAAAGGAAGGGCACCATTTAGACTGATTTCATCAATAAAAATACTAAATGATGATAGCAATCAATTGAGGAAAACAGTTGATAAGACCCGGCAAATTAGTCAATTCTTTCATTTTGAGGGGCAACTGCCTAAGGTAGTGTTCAGTCAACACAATACCGTTACATTTTGTTACTGTACTTTTGTGGGGATAACAGACATTTTAGCTACCTTTAGGATTGTGCTGTATGTACGCTGTAGAGCCATCTGCAAGGGTGATAGCCTGCAAACTTACAGTGTCCAGCTCCATCTGATCATCTATAAAACATAAGGGACAGAAACATTTCTAGATTTACAACAGTATGTGACTTTCTCATTGGCTGGCAAATAGGCACAAATGAAAGGAAAGCAAGGATAAACTGACCTGAAACAGCCTCTGCCAAACAAAGGGTAACCTGCTGATTGTCTCCATCTGCATTTTGAAACTCTGCCAAGCCCTGGGTGTCCCGGTTAATCTGAGCCAACAGCATGGTTGCTTTTCCCAGACAAATACACAGCGCACACACACGTTATACACTTTCATTGTATGTGTGGTCTGCAGCGAGACTGTGATGACACTTTCCTCATAATTCCTGCAGTTGTACATTGGTGGCCATTTATGATTAGACCAAATGTATTAAAATGTCAGCCTGTGTAGCATTATTTCATAATGTTCACAAATAATACATTTGAAACAAACATCCAGCTTAGTTTCTGGTCCGCACTAGTAATATTCGTGTACACACACTAACACACAGTCAACGCACTGTAAATGTAGCATCGTAGCAAGGCATGAGAGGCGCAACTTAAACACTGATATTTGTGATGTTGTTGCCTTGTTGGATGGAACGCAATGTAGGCAGTTTTGCTCTTCAGATAGCTAGTTTACCAATCAGATAGAAATGATGTTTCGAATGTGATTTGTAGTGGATATTAATTAGCCAGCAACATTACCTATCTGTAGTTAACCAACGTACTTTAAAACTAGCTTGCTTGACGTTTTTTGTTCGATACACTGTACTGTACAGTACTATAGCTAACCGACATTCGATGTTAATTTACATACCACGCTAACTACTCAGCAAATTCGGCATTAATGTAACGTTATCTTCTAACGTTAGCTGCTAACCAATGAAACTGTCAATGGATAATTAGCTGTAAAGCTAACCTCAAAGCTACTGTTGGCTAACTGCTAACGTTGGCTAGTTAACACGCC